>JAYMFD010000495.1:0-29067 GCA_035771175.1 Paratinospora sagittata
GAAGAAAGCGGATGTGCGATTCAAAATAGAAACTTTCTAATTTTGTTGCAAACTTTCCTAGTTTGACTTGGACTTCTCTTGGACGACTTCCTATTGGCTTGGGCACATAAATATATCACTGTTTAGGGTTTTAAGAGGGGAGAATACACTGGAGAAGAGAACAAGATGGCTAGGAGCAAAGGAGCGCGAAGATTTGACGTTGGAAACAAGGAAGAAGATTCAAGTTCCAGGATTTTTAGTTTTGTTATTCATGTTTATTTTTGAGTTTTTCTCCATGTTTTGGTTTTTGTTATTCCAAGTTATGAACTAACTTGTTAGTCTAGAGAGGAGATTAATCATATATTAGAGATTATGCAATAACATTAGTTTTTATTTATTATCAATGATTTATTCTTAGTTTATGTATATTTCTCCATGCTTAATGCTTTTGATCTTTTGGCCACGGATCGAATGGTCATAGACTTGGTGGGCGACACTCAATAGAGGGTTCTCTAGGTTAGAACATGAGAAATGTGACATGGGATGGTCATAGTATCTATAGGTATGCGATGTCTTCTAAAGTTGAAGGAAAATCACAAGGCTTAATGCATTGCTAATGTATTGGTTTTTATTGATAGATCGAAACAAGTGTTTTGGAAATAGATTCTAACGTGGCATTCGACAAAGGGTGTTAGGAATTAGAGGATTTTGACTATAAGGATTCGATAATAATCATGTTTAAAATTGCATGATTGATAATTAGGCGAAATCTTATCTCTAGATGTTTTTAATATTGATTTTTCTCCATCAAATTCTGATAACTTGCTATTTTAATTAGTTCTTTAGTTTAATTAGTATTTTAGTTCACTGATCTTCACAATTTGGTTTTCTAGATAAAATTAGGGCTAGGAACGATATAATTAGTGTAGTAACACTATCCCTGAGGATGATAAAAGATTCTCATTGGTTTATATTATATCTTGGCAACCGTACACTTTCGGTTTACATGCATCATAGGTGTTTTCAATAAGTGTCTTGTGCATGCATATTGAAGGGCTTATTCCTTTGATGTCTTTGATCAACCATCCTAAGGCAGACTTGTACTCCGTCAATATTCTCAACAATTTCTCTTCTTGCACATAAGATAGAGATGAAGAAACAATGACTGGATAAGAGGACTTATCTCCCAAGAACGCATATCTCAAGTGGTCTGGAAGAGGCTTCAATTTGGGATTAGGCTCATTTTCTTCACTTGGAGTGGAATCATTCATAATCTCTTGCTTGCCTTGAGAAAAATCCAATGGAGAAGGTTCAAGTGACAACACACACTGCTGGACATCTTCATCTAGTACCCCATCTCTAACAACTGAGTTCACAAGACATTTTTCTAATGCATCCACTGGTGTAGCCATCTCATGCTCCTCTTTAACACAACAACCTACCACATCAATAACATCAACTCTGTTGCATGTGCTCATCTCAGAAGGGAACTTGAGGGTCTTGTAGATGTTAAAGAGCACTTCTTCGTCATTCACCCTTAGTCTAAGTTTACCCTTTTGGACATCTATCAAAGCTCGCTCGGTACCCAAAAAGGGTCGCCCAAGTATCAAAGGTACATCTCCATCTTCCTCCATATCAAGCACCGCAAAATCTACCAGGAAAATGAATTTGTCGACCTTCACCAAAACGTCTTCTATAATTCCATGAGGATAGGTGAGAGAGTGATCCGCCAATTGCAAAGAGATGGTAGTTGGCTTCACTTCGCCAAGGCCCAATTTCCTGAAAATAGACAATGGCATCAAATTAATACTTGCCCCTAGATCACATAAAACCTTTTCAAAATTAGAAGAGCCTATAATGAAAGGTATAGTGAAACTACCTGGAATTTTCAACTATTGAGGTAGTTTCCTTTGCAAGATGGCGCTACACTCTTTTATGAGTTTCACCCTCTCAAACTCTTCAAGCTTGCGCTTCTTTGACATGACGTCCTTAATGAATTTGGCATAATTGGGCATCTGCTCCAGTGCATCTGCAAAACGAATATTTATATGAATTTTCTTAAACATGTCCAAAAATTTTGCAAATTGTTCATCAAGTCTTTTCTTTTGAAAACGTTGAGGAAAAGGGAGAAAAGGCTTTAAGATTGAGAGGGTTACCTAGGAAGGTAATGGAACCCGATCGGTATGGCCTCTCCTTTGGCTCTTCTTGCTTGTGCTCCTCTTGATTTGCCTCATTCTCTGAGTTGCTTGATGATGATGATGGCATAGTCTTCTCATTCTTGCTTTTCACTTCACCCCCTTCAACTTATTTTCCACTTTTGAGTGTAATGGCCTTGCAGTGCTCCTTAGGATTGACTTGAGTGTTGCTAGGAAATGAGCCTTGTTGTTGGGAACTAATTGATGAAGCCAGTTGCCCCATTTGTACTTCAATGTTCTTGAGTGAAACTTCCAACCCATCTACTCTTGACTCGGTTTTGTCTTGCTTTGCCTTCGAGTCTGCTATGAACCCACTCAAAAGGTCTTCCAAAGACAGTTTCTTCTCGTGGTGGCATTGACATGCCCGGTGGAGGATTCAAAACATTCCTACTATTAGAGTAGAAGAAATTCTCATGATTTCTTATCCCCATATGGTATTGGTTTGGAATAGAGACATTGTTTCTATAGTTGTATCCTTGGTTATTCAAGTAATTTGCTTGCTCTTCAATGTTCTCTCCACCCGAATATCCCATGCTAGCAACTGCTACTTTCTTAATGGAAGTTTGTGCACCTTGTAGCGAAGCTATTTGATTAGACAATGTAGATAGTTGTGCCGAAATTGCAATCATCGGATCAAGCTCAAGCACTCCAACAACCTTTTTCACCAAATATCTCTCACTAGGTGCTTCATATGTATTGGAAGCCACCAACTGCGGCATTGACCAAAGTACGTGTGGAAATTGTCATCCCATTATAAAATATTTGAAGTTGCATCCACACCTGAAAGTCGTGTTGTGGACACTTCCTCAACAATTCTTTGAACTGTTCCCACACCTCATATAGTGACTCATTCTCCAATTGCTTAAATTGACCAATCTCTACTTGTAGTTGAGTCGTCTTTGCCAATGGGAAATACTTTTGAAGAAATTTTTGTATCAATTTTTCCCATGTGGCAACACTCCCAGGTTTCAAGCCTTGCGACCATGACTTAGCGTGTCCCTAAAAAAATGGGAACAATCTAAGTCGAATCACATCTTCAGTCATGCCATTGATCTTGACCGTATCGCATTTCTCCAAGAATGATTGTATATGAATCATCAGATCTTCTATTGGAGAGCCTCCATATTGATGTTGTTGAACCATTGTAATTAACGTCGGCTTCAACTCAAAATTGTTTGCAGCAATGGGTGCTCTCACTATCCCGGAGTAATTATCATGGATGACGGGCTTGAAGTAGTCCCGAAGAAGACGTTGATTGTTTTCAGGCTCCATTGCCTCTTGTTCCACTCTTCTTTCTCTTCACTTTTGTCCCAAAGTGCACTCAATTTCAAGATCCAACGATACTAACTCAACACTTCTAGAATGTCGCACATACTTCAATCAACCTTCGAAATAAAAACAAAGAAAAAAAAATTCAGAAAAATTCAGCAAAAACACTAGATTAAAATTAAAATCAACTACTAATGATATTGATGAAAATAAAGTAAAACAATCCCCGACAATAGCGCCAAAAACTTGTTCAGTAGAAAATCGCAAGTGTACAATATCAAATAGTAGTAATAATCGATGAAGGTCGGGTTGTTGTCCTCTAGGATTGAACACCTTTTCACTAATTTCTAACTTTATCTATCTAACCAAATTATAGAATTTCAGATAGTTAAACAACAAATAAAACTAATTAAAACGAATGAATTATGGAAAATACCAATATGAGAAAATCTAGAGAATCATCTTCACCTAACCTTCAATTATGTAATTTAAACATGCTTATTATCAAATCAAATTCCTAGTCTATAAGTCAAAACCCTTGCGTCTCTAATTCCCTCTCTCGAGTGCCAAATTAGATCATATTGTCTAGAATGCGATTCGATCTCCCCATAAAACCTGTTTTCTCAACAACCCATTAAACTTTGTGATTTTCCTACAACTTCAAGAGGTACCGTAAATCTCTGGATTCTACGATAATCTCAGGTCATAAATCCCTTATTCCAACCTAGGAAACCCTTTCTCCCAAGTCTAGGTTCAATTAATCAGTGGCCAAAAGATTAAAGGCATGAAGCATTGAGAATTATGAATAAACTGTGAAAATTGCATTGATAATAAACAAAATCTAAAATTAAACCATAATCTCTAGTTTAGGATCCATCTCCTCTCTAGAACAATAAATTAGTTCATACTTTGGATGAAAAAAACACAAAACATGGAGAAAAACTCAATAATAGACATGAATAACAAAACTAAATATCTTGGAACTTGAATCTTGTTCCTTGTTTCTAACGTCGAATCTCCGCGTTCCTTTGCTCCTAGCCGTTTTGTTCTCGTCTCCAATGTAAGATGTTTTGAAAACACTAAACAATCTTCTATTTAAGTGCCCAAGCCCATAGGAAGTCGTGTTGCAAAGTCCCAAGTGGAATAGTAAAAACCCCAAAAAATTAGAAAGTTGTTATTTTCATATCGCAACCCAGTGTCGCGGCGCCCACAGTGGACGCCGCGACACCCAGTCTCAGCTAGCATCATCATCACTCCACCACTTTTGCGCCACGGCGTCCAGCCCCTGTTTTCTGCACGTTGGTGCCTTTCTCTTGTGTGGACTTAGCCAAATCTATGCATTCCTTAACTTGTATTCTTCACGTATCCTCATTGCATCTTTATGTATCATGTTTCCATCATCCTAGTTAACTTCAACACATCTAAACACCTACAAACACAAACCAAATCAAGTTAACAACACACTCAAACATAAATTGAATCAAATCATAAACTAATAAACTAAAATAATGCATAAAAATCAAATTATTCCTAAACTGACAAATGCATTAAAACTAACATAAACATATGAAACTAATGCATGAAATGTCCTAAAACACACCTAAAACAGACTCTAAATCATATCTAAATATGCAACTCAACACTCTGTCGGCTCCATCATTCGGGAAGGGGAAGAATAAGGCTATGCCGAGTTCTTCACCTCAGAAAAAGAAGAAAGCTCCTTGCTCGGGGTTTGCGGGTCCTACCTCCATGAAGGAGGTCGAGGAATATGTCAAGTATGTGAACCAAAATTGTAAGGTAAGTATTAAGAGCGTGAAGGCCTAGGAGATCCGGGACACTGAGTTGGAGACCCTGTGGGAGGACACGATTGCTCAGCTCACTTAGGTGATTTTCCTTAGTGCTCCCCTTTTTTTGTGACCTTACTTCCTTGGGATTTTAACTTGTGTCGTTGATTTGTAGGCAACCTATTCGATGAGTATTGCTCGTGAGAAGTCAAATGAGAAGTTGCAGGAAGTGCAAGATGGTTGCGGTCAGTGCATGTCGGAGCAACACATGTTCAAACAGCGCATGTTAGTCAAAGAGCATGCTGCCAGGGCTGCTGAGAGCAAGAAGGATTCTGCCATAGCCCGTCGGGAGGCTGAGCGCGACAGAGCGGAGTCGGCTGCATAATGGACGACATGCACGCCAGATATGAGTCCGAGGTTGCTAGAGTTGGCAATGAGGTGAACGACTAGGGGTATTACGAGGGTATGAAGGACCTGCGGTCGGAGATCGAGAACCACTGTTTAGACTGGAATCTTGATTTCCTAGAAGAAGACTACCTTGGGACGAAGGGCGGCGCTTAGTGTGACGCCCTGAAACTTTTTCCCGTCTAGCCCATGCCCCAATTGCATAAGTTCCCAACTTTATGTGCTAGTTCTTGGTGTGATGCATCTTATGTGTCCATGTTATATGCCATGTGTGTTGTTTGTTGGATGATTTGTATGCATGTATGTTAGTGTTTTGACATGTCTTATAAGTGTAAATGATGTGTGGGAATTTTGTGTAAAGTGGGTTAATGAAAGGTGATGAAATGAAGAAGAAAAAGAGGAAAAGTTGGGTGACAGGGGAAAACCAGTCAACTGGACTAGATTGTGAGGTTGCGAAAAATTTGTTTTAAGTTCGGCCATGTGTAGGCCCAACTCGCACATATAACCTCTTTTTTCGCCCATCTCACCCATTTTGTGCCTTAAGACACTAGAGAAGGGGGAAGAGAAGGGAAAAAGAACCTTGGTGCTTCTCAAAGGTGATCTTGCTCAAACCTCACCTAGGGTAAGTGAAATCTCCTTGAAATGTGTTTGTAAGCTCCAATATGACCTAGATATTGCCATGGGTTTCTGATTTGGGGGAAACCTAGGCTAGGGTTTGGGTTACATGTGCTTGAAAGAGCAAGATAATGGTGGGATTAGGTATCGTAAGGCTTGAATCATGCCCAAACCTTGTTTTCCATGGCTTTTTCCTTGTTTTTGGAGAAGCCTAAGGTTAGGGTTTCCATAGAAACCCTAAGAACTGAAATGCATGCTTGGAATTAGGAATCCTAGGGTGATTTGGAACCCATTGGTGGCATTTCCCCCAATTTTTGATGAGAAATTGATGGGGTTCCATGTAAATGACTTGGCCCTAGAATTTGGACCTAGGTGTTGGCCCAACATAACCATCCAAGAGAGGGGGAGAATTGGATTTGGCAAATTTTTGCGTTACCATTTTAATATTTTAATTAAACAATTAAAGTGCGCAGTCGGTAACAATCCAAATAACAAGATGCAGGAAAATAAATGAGCACAAATGATTTAGTGTGGTTCGGTTCTCCTTAAACCTACATCTACTACCCAATCATACTGATTAGGATTTCCCAATCCACTATTGGCTAATCACTTACGGGCGGATTTGAAGCCGTTCACACTAACCAACATCAGGGCTTGGTTAGAAAACCACTACAACGCTAACCTACATGAGGGCTTGGTTAGAAAGCCACAATAGTAGTAATCCACAACTTACAACCAACTTACGAGCGTGGTTACATGTCGTACAAATAAGGTATGTCCTAGTAAACTTAACCAAGCCAACAATACATCAAGATTAGAATGATATAGAGAAGTGAATAAAAACACTCTCAACAATTTAAGCTTACAATCTCGAATGAGTCAACAATCACTATTCCAACCACTATGATTTTAAATGAAGTGTTTTGTTGAAATAGTTTCTCAAAACTACATGGAATCGATTCAAAGTATATTTATGCAAGTTCAAGAATCGTATGCATACATGTATTTTTACATATTGGTTCTAAGTATGATTCATAAAGCACAAGAATCAATATGCAAGTTGTTGATCAAAACTTATCGATTCAAAATAATCAATGTTCAAGCATGTGAATCAATATACACAAGTTATGATCAAAACAATAGATTCAAACAATATATGTATCAAGCACAAGAAGCGGTGTTAATCAAACCACATGAAACCATTATAAACATAATACAAGATAAAAACACAAGTATGGTTTCACACAATAGAGAAAAATGATTTTGATAATATGTTAAAAACAAGCAATAAAAACCGTTTCTACTTAGAGCACAAACACTAGAATCTAAAAGAAAAGTTATCCAACTTAGGTAAGATGAAGATTGTCGATTATCCAAGGTGTATGTGGTTGAGAGGTTTCTCTTCCAAGAATGATCAAGAACAATAAGTATGTTATTAAAAACACTTAAGAACACCTTAATCAACACTCAAGAACTTTTTCTAGTTTCTCAAATTTTTGGAATGGTTAGGAGAACTCTTCAAAAGATTGAATAAAAAATGCAAATGAAGTGAACTCTTGTTTTGATTACAGGATTAAACAACTCAAGAACTTGTTTAGGATGAGTATAAATGATGTAGAGAAAATTGCACAAGTTCTCTTGATTTTGCAAAAGTTATTTTTTAAATGAGCAAGTGTGGTATTTATAGAAAAATACCACATCGAACACAGGAGCGCATTTCTGGTTTGAAATCTGAAATATCTCAGATTTTCCTCCAATCAAGGAGCGCGTTCTTCAATATGTCTGTTGGGCATAGGAACGGGTTCCTTCAACAAGAACCACTAACTCTTAAATTTTTTCCATTTTGCTCTTGGCAATAAGAGCACGTTCCTTTTACCTGATTAGAAAAAATCTGAGTCTCGGGAAATGCCATAGGAACGCATTCCTCTTACAAGGAGCGCATTCCTTAACCCTATTCAAAAAAACACTAAGACTCGAGAAAAAGCTCAGGAGTGTGTTCCTCACTATAGGAGCTCGTTCCTTCACTGGCAAGTGAAATTGATTTTTATTATTTTGGGTTTAGGACATTGTGAAAAACGTAGACTAACATTGTAAAAACATTTAAAAATATTTTTGACACAATTAAGGTATAATTAACACAGTTAAAACATGAGTAATCTAATCGATTATACCAATGATAAAAGCAATAATTACAAAACATGTGAAACGATAAAACCGTGCAAAGTTGACAGGATAGATGCATGTTAAACACTAAACATTATATGCATGATAAACAATTATGACTAAGTAATAGCATAATTATCAAATTAAAATAAGTGTATGCATGATTAATCATATAGTCATGTATATGCATAAGTGTATTAAACTATATGAATGATTTTTGAAAATATGCAAATCATGTGTGGTTGGAGCAAATAACAGTTACTCTACAACACTAAGATTCTAGTAAAGTAATACAACCATGAAGCTCTCGAATCTTCGTGAAGTACCGTTCCTTCCACATGTTTTGACATTGCAGTTGAATCCATTAGATATATCTAGTTAGCACTAAAACAACTACGTCAAAGTGCTAACACAGGTATGTTGTTTGCAATCATCAAAACAAAACTGGGTGAGAGTAGTTACATCAACAATCTCCCCCTTTTTGATGATTTCAAACAAATTTACTATTGGTCTGATTGAAGCATGAAGCATGATATCTCAAATGAATGAATGAGTTAAGTGAATAATATTGTCACACCCCCCTCATTGATTCAGTGCTCACACCACTCTATCAGAGTTGCACATACAGAAGCATAGTGGCCCACATTAACAATAATACAGTGGAAACTATTAAGGGAAATACTATTGTACTGAAAACACAGAGTTTGTTAATTATTACATTTCTTTACAGCAAAAAGGCAAGAGAAAGATAACAAGGGAGAAACCCTTACAAAAGTATCAAAATAACAAAAAAAAAGTAGTCAAAGAGCGGCATCTAGAAGCCTAAACCCACCACCACCATAGCTAAACCGATCTGATAGGACCTGGGAGAGTACATACACCAGAGTCCCTACATGGACCAGGTTTGGCCATAACCATCGGAATAAATCCACCCTAACCCATCTTTATTCCCTGCAAAGATTAGCAACGGGGTGAGCTCAGCAGCTCAGTGAGATCAAGCAGGATAAACAAGTCTTACAAAACAAGTACAAAACAACAATCATTAGAAAGTTATGCCACAAAAATACAATGAAGCAATGATATGAATGAAATGTGGTAACACGACATCATAGGCCAGGCACCATGCACTCTCAACCTGTGACCCGAGGCACCGATACAATATCCAGTACCTGAGAGGTCTCATGACTTCCAGTGCTAACCAGTGACAGTGTCACCTCCGGGTCCAACTTAACAGCATAGCACCCATGCTTATGAATTTAACATTTATGATAGATAACCTTATGCATGAAGTAAAGAATGGTAACAAATATGATGCATGATGCTATGTAATTCATTATTAAACAAGTAAAAAATACAAACCTAGCCTTCATTCCCCACCTTAACACACTTGTAGTGGTGTAATGTTTTCTTCTAACTTCTTGGAGTGTGCAGGGGTGCAGGAAAGTGAAAAAGGGACGAGGGAAAAAGAAAAAAATGATGGGCCAGCGAGGAGTACTGAGGGGGGCTGGCCCCCCATGGGGACGGTCTTTTCCTTGGGACCGTCCCATTATGGGGGTCTTTTAAGGCTACTTTCACTAGTTGCAATTACATCTGGGGGGTTCTTAGGCAGTTAAATTAGTTTTACAGTAGAAAAAGTGGAGGGTGTTACAAATATTATCTTGCAACTTTTAAGAATATACCACTTAATAAACGATTTAACATTGAATACCATGTGGAATAATCAATCAGATACCAATAACATTATACTCAAAAGATATGATCAATAAGCTCGAAATGTACATGTATATTAATATAGACAAATCAAACATATACATGTGATCATCATAGATGTATACATCAAAAATACAAAACAAATAACATAAGTACACAAAAAAATACAAAAGTGTAAACAAAAAAAAATACAAAACATCTCCAATATATGTCCAACTCCAAACACTCCCCCCGAGTATGTGCACAAAATGATCTAGTCAATCAGATTAGACCAATCATACTAATCTCTCTCCCTTTTGAAACATCAAAAAGAGGGTGTGCTTATTATGACTGAGGTGACGATTGAGGATCAAGAGATTCGAGCCCAGTGATTATATCCGATGATGTCGGGGCATTGTCCTCCATGGGGGTGGTACCAACATCTGTATCAGGTATGAAAATGGTGGCAACATATGAAGTAGCTAAAGTGGATCCTGAGTGAATAACTAGATAACGTCCCAGAGATGGTGGAGAAATGCGTGGAAGTGAGAAAACTAGATCAAGAGCTGAGTCTGCCAAAGCGAACAAAAGATGCAACCTGGGAATGGGAATCCTTGGAGGTGCAACTGATAAAGGGATCAGAGCTAAGGCAGTGGTCACTGGTGGAGAACTGGATGAGGGAGCGAAAGCTGAATCGTGATGAACAGGCAAAGTAGGCTGATGAAATCTTGGTGATGGTGCGGGCTGCTCTCTGTCGCCAAAAACATCCTCCTGACTGAAGCTGTACTCATGTTGCTCCTCAACCGGTAGTCGATCAAGAATAATCTGGAGCAAAACTCCATGAGCATGAACATCTGAGGCCAGATCATCGCATTTTTTCTCTATGGAAAAAAAAGAAGGAAACAATATCTGCTGCTGGTCTCGTGTCTTTGTCAGCGTCTGTAGAATGACATCTAAAGTAGCTGAAAGGGAGGGGCATAGTATATCCACTGGTAGCGCAGTACCCGAAGATAAACCCCTGGCATCTGAGAATCTCGTTCTACCATGGACAAGTCCCGGATGTGCCTCAGCCCGTGCTGGAGCTGGTGCTGCTCGTCATCCACGCGGACGAGCTACTGGTGCTGCACCCCCTTCTCTCTCCTCGGGTGGCGTTGTCTGCGAATCAAAACTGATGAATCTGGTGCCCTCGCCCTGACATCTCCTGGATATGTGCACTCAATCACAGATGTGTCCTACCCACTGATATCTGAGTGATCGGATAGTGTTCTCTCCATTGAAGTTATTCTTATTCGGCTTCATCGACACCCTGAAGCCCGTGAAATCAACTTTTGCACTCTTGGGGAGCAATGTCACCAAAGCACCGTAGGGAAATGCCTTAGTGTAGTGTCGTGTCCCAATGATGTGATTAATGATGACGTTGGATAGGCGAATACTAGTACGGCTGTTCATGTGCCAAAGAAGAAAAGCATCTAAAGGTTCTACTTTCGCACGAGAGCTCAAGTGGGGAATGATAACTCTGGAGATGATGTTGTGAAAGATCTTGAGCCGCAGTCCAAGAATGGTGTTGGACGCTATCAACACCCCATGTCCAAGCTCCATTCCTGACATGGTCCTCAAAGCTGTAATCCGATCATAATTAGGAAAGACGATCTCATCGTGCTCCCCAGAGTAGGAGAAAGCATGATCAACAGAGGAAAGTTCAAATATCTCATCCAAAGTGAACGAAGATATGTCAATGTAAATGCCCAAAATCCAGGAGCGATAGTGAAGTGGGTCATCGACAGGACAGGAACAAGAGCAAGCTCGGAGTAGAAAACTCAGACTAACTCAGTGTAGATGGTGTCATGAGAAAGGAACTGCTCCCATATCATCTCGGTGAAGTAGGTGAATAGAGGCATGTGAATCCTCGTGAAGTCGTCAAAATCAACTTGGAGGCTCGAAGCGAGACGTCAAGTGTCAAATGGTCGGACGACTACCTCAAGAAGTGGAGGTCGTGATGTGGGTGAAGTCGCGGTACAAAAAGTGTAACATCATCATCCGATGAGGATGAAGATAATAGTGGTGAGGGCTCGCGAGGTGGTGGTTGTGAGGCACGGGGTCGCCTCGTGGATAGTGGAGTGGGTGTGGGGAACTCTCCAACCTCTACACGTCGCCGTGTAGGCCTGGGTGCTGGCATAGATGATTCACCGATCTCCAATCGACGTTTAGAAACAATTGTTTTTCTTGGAGGAATTTTGTCAAACACTATATATGCAAACAAAATGAACTAAAGGGTTTTGAGTGAAAATGTGGTGAAAGCGGGAATAGAATGGATCGACACGATGATGGAATGTCGATGAGGTGACGCCAACTAGAAAAACAAACTATAGAACTTGTATTTTCGTTGGAAATCAATGGAGAAATGATGAAATGAAAATTGAAGAAACTTTTGTGAAAAAATGCAGTTTAGGTGAATGATGAATGGATTAAAAGGTGTTTTTGAGATTAAAAACGATGAATTTGATGATATAAATGATGGGGAATGAGTTTAGAACAATCAAAACACCGTAAAAACAAAATAGGAAAATCGGGTGTGAGAGGAGAGAGTGAACTCTCTGTCTGCTCGACTAATAACATATCAGTCTTAAGGAACGCGCTCCTCTTAAGAGGAGCGCGTTTCTGTGTTCTTTGCAAAACACTTTCTGGTGTTCATGTAGAGGAGCGTGCTCCTTTTAGTAGGAACGCATTCCTTAAGAACACATAACACTAAAATACTTTATTTTTTTATTTTCTTGAATTTCACTTTGATTAAATTGATAATTTATGATTATTCAAGAAATGTTTGGTCATTTCTAAGTGAATGATACACACGTCAAATGATAAAAACATTTTAATCAAGATCATTCTCACCAAATTAACACTCATATGTACATCAATAATAATTCATACATGATTAGGAATAACACATGTAAAATTATCATAGATGGTATATTCAAGTGAACATAATCATCATACACACATTCACATGAATACATTGGAAGTGATATAATATGTAAGATTCAAAATACATACTTCCATTCGAATTGAGCAGATATCATAATATGAATTAAGTGTCAATGCTCAATAACATAGTTCAATATTAAATGGATTAATAGACATAAAACTTGAGACACATGTGAACATATGATAATCAATTTTAGCAAGCTCACAAGATACACATGTACACATTACATATCTTAATTGATGATCAAAATATACATCATTCATAATAAGATCAAATCAATTAAGTTTGAAGCATAGGCAATGAAATTTAATACTCATTTCAATTAATGCCTAGGATATTTTCAAAATCATACAAATATTATAATTAGGCATAGTATGACATTAAAAATCATTCAACTCAAACATCAAACAATATATGATAAAAATCATGCTTGAGAGAAATGAAATGCATCAACAAAGACATACCTCTTAATACACAATTAATTTATGCTTAAGAGGATATGTTTAGGCCATTCGTGGAATAACACAATAGAAATATTTGAATTTAAATAGAAGTGTTACCCACAAGCAAAGACCGATCATGTAGCACTTCAAGGAACCTCCAAACTTGCATTTTGATCATCAGTTGTGTTGTTCAGGTCCTTGTTGCATCCAAGTAGTTTTCAAATCCCCATTTTCCATCTAGGAATCTTTGGAAACCTTCGAATGTGAACTTGAATATTCTGAACTTCGTCTTCATCAGTTGAGGTGTCAATGAGTGAACCACTGGATATGGCACTAACTGGTTGATCATCTTCAACTTGTTCTTCTTCATCGTACTAATCGTTTACCAATGATGATGTTTTACTTTCATCCATTCTATCTCTGTCATCATCACTTGGTAAGTTAGCAAATATTTCTCTTCCTTCAGATGAAGCTTCACTGTCTTCTGAGGAGGTCTCAAGTCCGCTTAACACATAAAAAATTCTCTCAAAGCTACTATTAAACAGATCACAAAACGTCTTGATAAAGTTGACTTTGTATTTCCATTTGTTCGTGAAACCTTCTAAGAAATACTTGACTAAAGTCTGATGAGGATAAGGTATTTCATTACTTTGCAAATCACTTGCTAATTCCATCAACCTATCAAGTCCCTCATCAACTGTTTCCTCATGCAAGAACTTAAAATTTTCACGTGATCTTTTAAGCACTTCAATTCTTACTATTGTTTCATCATTGGCTTCTATAGATGTCAATAAGTTGCAAAACTCTTCCAAAGTGAACTCCCATGGATGAAACACTTCTGCTATGCTTGTAAGTTTTCAGGCCAATATCATGGAAGTTTGTCAGCAAAGCAGACGAGGCTAATCCCAGGGGGTAACTCTTGATCTAGATCCTTTAAGTCTTCAAGAATTAATTTGAATCTGGAACACACCTCTTCGATTGGTTCATTTTTAGGAATGTTGAAATCTTCAAATCGTCTATTTGTATCCTTGATCCTTGATTCTCTGTTATCAAGTGGCTCACAGTGAACCAAATGAAGCAATTTCCAAGCATCCTTTGCAGTCTCACAGTGGCTAACTTGTTCCAATTCATTATCCGGGAGACTACAAAATAAGGCATATACTGCCTTGGAATTTAGACGATACCTTTCTTTTTCTTGTGTTGTCCAAAGCTCGGTTGGCTTGTTAGGAAGAGTATAGCCATTTTCCACCATTTCCCAAAGATCAACATCTTGTGATCTCATAAAAGTTTTCATGAGTATCTTCCACTCATGAAAATTTTCCTCTCTAAACAAGGGTGGTCTGTCGGTGTATCTACTATTGTCCATAGCATAACTAGTTGAGTACTTTCATGCCATCTTACTCAAAGAAATTGTTAGATAACCTTGAGTGCAAAAACCCGTTCTGATACCACCTGTTGGCCTAGTATAACCATTCAAGAAGCGGTGTGAATTGGACTTGGCGGATTTTTGTGTTACCTTTCTAATATTTTAATTAAACAATTACAATGCGCAATGGGTAACAATCCAAATAAAAAGATATAGGAAAATAAATGAGCACAAATGATTTAGAGTGGTTCAGTTCCCCATAAACCTACATCCACTACACAATCACACCGATCAGGATTTCCCAATCCACTATTGGTTAATCACTTACAGGCGGATTAGAAGCCGTTCACACTAACCAACATCAGGGCTTGGTTAGAAAACAACTACAATGCTAACCTACACGAAGGCTTGGTTAGAAATCCACAATCTAGCCTACATCGGAGCTTGGCTAGTAAGCCACAACTTGCAACCAACTTATAGGCGTGGTTACGTGTCGTACAAATAAGGTAATGTACCGGTTGACTTAACCAAGTCAACAATACATCAAGATTACAATGATATAGAGAAGTGAATAACAACACTCTCAACAATTTAAGCTTACAATCTTGAATGAATCAACAATCACTATTCCAACCACTATGATTTTAAATGAAGTGCAATGTTGAAATAGTTTCTCAAAAATACAAGCAACCGATTCAAAGTATATTTGTGCAAGTTCAAGAATTGTATGCATACATGTATTTCTAAATATTGATTTTAAGTATGATTAATGAAGCACAAGAATCAATATGCAAGTTGTTGATCAAAACTTATCGATTCAAAATAATCAATGTTCAAGCATGTGAATCAATATACACAAGTTATGATCAAAACAATTGATTCAAACATTATACGTATTAAGCACAAGAATCGACGTTAATCAAACCACATGAAACCATTATAAAGATAATACAAGATAAAAGCGCAAGTATGGTTTCACACAAAAGAGAAAAACAATTTTGATAATATGTTAAAAACAAGCAATAAAAATTGTTTCTACTCAAAGCACAAACACTAGAATCTAAAAGAAAAGTTACCCAACTTAGGTAAGATGAAGATCGTCGATTCTCCAAGGTGTATGTGGTTGAGAGTTTTCTCTTCCAAGAATGATTAAGAACAACGAGTATGTGATGAAAAACACTTAAGAACACCTTGATCAACACTCTAGAACTCCTTTTTAGTTTCTCAAAAATTTTGGAATGGTTAGGAGAACTCTTCAAAAGATTGAATCAAAAACACAAATGAAGTGAACTTTTTCCTTGAATAAAGGATTAAATGGATTAAGAACTTTTTTAGGACGAGTATAAATAATGTAGAGAAAATTGCACAAGTTTTCTTGATTTTGCAAAAGTTGCTCTACATAGAGCAAGAAAATTACCACACCGAGGCAAAGGAACGCCTTCCTTAACACATGAACGCGTTTCTGGTTTGAAATCTAAAAAGTCTCAGATTTCCTCTATTGGGCATAGAAACAAGTTCCTTCAACAAAAACCACTAACTCTTAAATTTTTCACATTTTTCCCTTGGCAACAAGAGCACGTTCCTCCTTTAAGGAGCGCGTTCCTTAACCCTGATAAAAAATCATTGAGTCTCGAGAAAAAGCTCAGGAGCGTGTTCCTCATTATAGGAGCGCGTTCCTTCACTAACAAGTGAAAGAGACTTGATTTTTTATCATTTTGGGTTTAAGACATTGCCAAAAACATAGACTAACATTTTAAGAACATTTTAAAACATTTTGGACACGATTAAGGTATAATTAACACAGTTAAAACATGAGCAATCTAATCGATTAAACCAATGATAAAAGCAATAAGTACAAAACATGTGAGATAATAAAACCGTGCAAAGTTGACAAGATAGATGCATGTTAAACACTGAACATTATATGTATGATAAAAAATTATGACTAAGCGATAGCATTATTATTAAATTAAAAAAAGTGAATGCACGATTAATCATATAGTAATGTATATGCATATGTGTATTAAACTATATGAATGATTTTTGAAGAGATGCAAATCATGTGTGGTTGGAACAAGTAACAGTTATTCTACAACACTAAGATTCTAGTAAAGTAATACAACCATGAAGCTCTCGAATCTTCGTGAAGTACTGTTCCTTCCACATGCTTTGACATTGCAGTTAAATCCATTAGATATATCTAGTTTGCACTGAAACAACTACGTCAAAGAGATTAGATAACATAGGTATGTTGTTTGTAATCATCAAAACAAAATTGGGTGAGAGTAGTTACATCAACACTAGGGTATTCCATAGTGGTTGCATGTGACCTAGTGGATTAAGTTAGCATGCTTAGATGATTTATGGTGCTAATTTGGGTTTTTCCATGATGTGCATGTTAGTTAGTTCAAATTAGCCATGTTGGCATATTGTAGAGAATTTTCCAATTTTGGGGCTTATGTTGTAACTTGATATGAATTGGGGATCTTTGTGAATGGTGACTAATTTGGCATGAATTAGATTGATTTATGATGAAATTGGCCTATGATGACCATGTAGAGACCTAGGCCTAAGTGACGGGCTTGCATCATAATATTGGGCATATGTGGTGCCTGTGACATGGCAATTGAGATTTATGATTGGATTAGAATGTGTATGGGCCTAATTGGCTATGTTGGGAAATTGGATATGAGTTGTGTGTGTTGACCATGAATTGATATGTATATGTGCATTGACATGTTTTACAGGATCTTAATTGGATTTGATAGTGTGTTGGATACCATGTGTGGATAGCATTGCTTGCGTGGCTTGGTTGTGAGTAGTTGTTCCTTATGTATATCTTCTATGTCATCTTATCAAATTATATGTGTATGCTGAAAATCATGAATTGGTTTATTGTGAAACTGCATGTGTGTAAAACCCTGTGGTTTGGTATTCATTGGCTCTCTAGATGAGGCTAGGTTTTCTAGAGGCACGGTAGGACCTTCCACAGGTGGGATTTTCAATGTTCTATGTCCTGTAGTACCCCAAATGGCTTTAAGTTGTCTTAACGCCTCGCCAGGGAGGATCATTATGTGTGATGGATGATCTTTGAGAGGAAGCTATACCCTGACATGGGAGGACTGATTTGTTGGTTAATATAGCGGAAGCTTGAACTAGAACAAAGAAATGTGAATGGATTTAACTTGCATAATGGTATTATGGATGCTTCTTGTGTTATGTATTGTATGTTTTGTATATTCATGAACATCATTCGTGCATACATAGTTCTTATATCGATGAGTAACTAATGGCATATTTGAAGGCTATTCATTAGACATAGTTGGCTCACTCTATTTCCCTTTTCAAGGTCCCTTAGACAAAGGTAAGAGAGTTATCACTGCTTGAGGATCTAGCCACTGCAGAGTTAAGATTTGTGGATGTGAGTGTGGAATGAGTGTTTTGTATACGTTGTAGATATGTATGACATATGTACTTGACTTTGTTATTTTGAGCACTTAAGTACACACTTATAACTCCTAACCCACATGGATAACTTAGTTGTGAGGATGTATAAACACTATGGTGATGGCCTTGTGGCCTTAGACTTATGCATGTTGGACTTTTGAGGTTGATGGACTACGTGATATGAACATCTTGTGTTTTGTAGTTCTTTTATTGTGGATTGTTATGGATTTTAGTTGTGGATAATAGAACTGTCACAGGTACCTATAGGTGTTTGATATTGTACTACGACTTGTAGGGTCTCGATCATTCCATGAATGGAATGGGATGGTTGGGGATACTTACACCGAGCATCCAGCCCCGACATTTTGCATGCTATCTCGTAGGGGATAGTGGTCGGGGTAGCCACACTTAGGGACCTTAAGGATATAGGCTAATATTTTTCATTGTTTTGGTCATTGCTTTACTTGGATTATGTGTTAACTTTGGTTGGAGGGTTGAATGTTTGTGGCCCTAACTTTACTAACGACTTTTAATGGTGTTTTTAATGTTGACACCTTTGGATTATGAATCTAAACTTCATGCTTGTTTGTATAAGATAGTCTCTATATGTATGTGGACATGTTTAACTATGTGTTTCTGTACTCTTACCTTTGTATCCTTTTAGTTGTTGCTGGGGATGGCTTGTCTCTCCACTATTTGTTCTTGGTTCTTTTTTCTTGTAGAGATCTATTGTTGCCTTGTCTTCTCGGGGGGCAGTTTGGCTAAGTTGCGGTCAAGCCCCTTTGATCGTCTTACTTTTCTACCCTCATTTTTATTGTTATCTGGTGCATATGAAGGAATAGGTTCTGCAGCTCTTTTATCGGCATGATTCGCGGGCCTTATAAGTTTTGTTCGCTTAAGCCGCTCGTTATCTCTGTTACTCGATGCACGCGTAGCTTATATTGGGCCTATGGCCTTTTCTATTTGATACGTGTATAGTTCATGTTGGGCCTACAACCTTTGTTATTGATGCGTTTATAGCTCACGTTAGGCCTATGGCCTTTGCTATTTTGATACGTGTATAGTTCACATTGGGCTTACGACCTTTGCTATTCGATACGTGTATTGGGCACAATACTGTTAATCTAGTTGCCCTCATGTCCCGTACAAGAAAAGATATTTTGATGATTACAAACCACATTCTCATTAAGATATTATTGCATATATATTGCACATTCAATTATGCATGAAGATTGCTCAAGTTCGATGATGCATGGTGAAAGAGCTATCAAGACAATTTTCAGACTGAAAACCACGATCGTTCGAGATTTAATCTTTATGTTTTTAGAGTCATTTAGGGTTGTAAAATCTCTAATGTCACTTGATTCAGCAGACACTACTTATGATGCATATTTGCATATTTGCATGAGTTTCAAAAGGAAAACATTTTGATCAATTTGTTTTTGAAGGATTTTTGTTTGTTTTTTATCACTTTTGATGAATCTTTCAATGATTAGTTTGATCCAAATTTATCGAGCTTTAAACCGATTAATCGAGCTTTGAAAAGATCAAAAAATATCAAAAATCAAAAATCAGTTTTCAGTGCTCCATCAGGGCGCTAACAGCTCATCAAGACGCTCATGTGATGGTCAATCACTTAGTGAGGAGCCAGCATGTTAGGTCTCTAATAGAATGTTAGGATGCTGATGGTGTATAGGTTGGTGTAAAGCCCGTACCCTAGGATGACGTCATTTTGACTTGTAGAAAACATTCACTGAGCTTGTTGTAGCTCACTCCTCATTCTTATCATTTGAGGTTCAGATAAGTAGGGGAAGGGGAAGGCTTGAATTTGGAACGCTACTTGTATTTTTGGTGATGTAGGTGTTTGTACATTTTTGTATTTTGGAAAATATGCAATTAATAACACCTATTATATGTATACTTAACACATAGATGGGTTGTATTTATGGTTATGTATGTTTTGTATATTTTGGACTTATGGACTTTTATGGTTTTCATTTTTGGAAGATGTAATTATCTTAATGAATAGATTACGTCCATATAGTTTGATGCTTGTATGAGATTTATGTTTATTAGGTTGTTTATATGAGGCTGACGGGACACCGGGGGTTCCGTGCCGGTCATGACATCACTGGTCATGGGTCGTGATAGTTGGAATGTGTTCTATTCATGTCAGGACGCTACTCGTCGAGGAGTACCCTCATAGAACCAACCAAATGATACGTCATGACGTTGATTGTGCGTTAGCGCACTTACATATTTCTGGGATTTTTGTGTTTAACACGCATCAAGACGCTACTAGCAAATTAGCGCCCTCATTGTTTTCTGGTTTTTAAAATCTTCAAGTCCATCAAGATGCTCACACTCTAGGAGCGCCCTCAAAGGCAGAAACGACAAAACGGTGTGTTCTGCGTCAGGACGCTCACACAATACTGTCAAAAAGCTGATAACTGTGCCAACATGTGCTATTTTCCGAGCTTTTTATTTTGTGAAAGCACAGAGGATTCAGGTGTTTTTGTACTATCTAAATCAATCCATTTCCGTAAAACAATTTGAATGTTTGATTTTAAATGGATTTGAGCGCCAAAAACTTTCTTGAAGACCGAGATTAAGTGCTATCTATACATACTGCACTTCAAGTTTTTGAGCATATAGAACAACTGATATATACAACTGAGTATCTATGAAATTATCTGAGCGAAAAAAAAATTGAAAGTTCTACTATCATTTTCGCAGTAAAAACTCTGATCATTTTGCGAAAACTCTGATACATTTCTCTTTGGGATTTATTGATTCTCATTACAAAACTTTCTCAAATCTATTGAAGAAAAGAATAGCTTGGAACCTTCAGTATTTCAACCGATCTTCATAATACATTTTCTGTTGAATCAGTGTCAACTAGGGTTCAAGGAAAGCTCAGTAAGTATTTCGTTGATTCTTGGTAAAGGAATCAAAACTCTATACTTGTATTTCAGATTATTAAGTAACTGTGTGTGTCACTTGGTTTGAGCAAGTATTTCTCATGTTATAACAGTTTTCTCATACTCATAAGTTTAGAAGGTGTAACAGTTTGATTCTCACCCGTAAGAGATCAGGTAATAGAGTTTGAACAAAATCCTAACTGGGAGGTTAGGTAGTGGATGTAGGCGAGGCTGAACTACTATAAATCCTTTGTGTACTATTACATATTGTTTCTTGTTGCATGTTCTCTGAATACTGCCATAACCTGTTGAATATTATTAACTATTTTTTAAAGAAAGGATTCTGTCATTGTCCAATTCACCCCCCTTTTGGACACATCTGGGCCAACAAGTACTTTATTTAGAATTTCAAAATATCATTCATAGTTTATTTATTAATTTTCTCATATACATCACCGGGCCTTATTCGAGTTTTTTCTTATTTGGCCCTGAGTACATTGCACCGAACGTAGAAAACAACCTTCGGTTTTTAAAGGTCTACCTTGTTCAAGTCTTCTTGGGCCCTTTGTGGTGTCGCCCCTCTGTCATCGGTCAGTCACACTTTAAGAAGAGCGAATGCATAACATTCAATTGAATCCTTTCGATCACCTCGCACGATCCTAGTCCCTTCTCCTACGGCGAGCTTCATGGTTAGATGGTATGCGATGCTACTGCTTTTAATGCGTTGAAGGTCGGGCGTCCGATGATCTCATTGAATTGGAGGGGCAGTCTACCACCAAACAATCGATCATCACCATAGATTGAAATGGGAACTCTCCTACCATCAGAGGTAAAGTGATCATTCCCTCAGGGTTAACAAAGTGGCCGGTAAACCCAATCAGGGGCTTTATCGACGGTTGTAGGCACGAGTCCTTTATGCTCATGCGCTTGAAGGCTGAGCTAAACAATATGTCCGCTGAACGTTCTCCGTCGATCAATAGTTTGAGAACCTTATTTTTGGCAATGTCCAAAGTCACGACCAGGGTGTCTGGGTGTGTGAATTGGAGTTCGCAGACGTCGTCATCAGTGAACGTGATGATGTGCGGGTCATTTCGAGGTTGTTTCCTCGTGCTAAAAATGAAATGTGAGTCGAGGGGTGGGTTTTATGCCTTATGGGCGTATGTTTTCCTTGCCCTATTCGAATCGCCGCCCAAGACTAATCCTCCCATAATGGGGGTCGGGGAGGCATGTCTCTATGTGCCGGAGGGGTTGCCTCGTTCGTGGCATATTCCCTCAACTCTCCTCGGTTGATCAAGTCTTTGATTTGGTCCTTTAGGTCATAGCAATCAGCGGTATTATGACCGTGGTCACGGTGGTACTTGCAGTACTTCATCCGATTTCTTCATTCTGTTTCTGCTCTCATAGGGTGTGAAAGCCGTATTAAGTTTTGACATTCTTCCTTTGTAAGGACCTACTCGACAGGGGACGGTGAGCGGGGTGTATGCCAACCTAACCCGTTGAGAACGGAGTTCTCCTTGTGGGCACCCGGTGTTCTCTAGGCCTTTCTTTTATCTTTTTTCTCTTTTTTTTTTTCTTTGAGGGTGTCTCGTCTTTTGTTTGGACATCCCTCGCTGTCTTCATCTCTTCGTTGTTCATGTGCTTCTTCTCTCGGATGAGAAACTCTTCATAGCTTCTAGCTAGGCTCTTGGCTAAAGACCACTAGAATCTGCTTGCTAGAAGTCCCACCATTATAGCTGTCAGCCTCACGTTGGGCTAATATCCTTCCACCTGGGATGCTTCATGCGCGAATGCTATGTAGTCCTTAAGGGGCTCATTTTTCCCTTACTTGACCGACAGAAGGTGCGTGGAGGGTTTCCTCGTCTCGTGAAGCCCCACTAACTGGTTTATGAACAATTGTCCGAGCTGGTCGAAAACAACTCAAATATGGGCAGTAGCCATTGAAAACAACTCAAGGTTGCTGATAGTTGCATATTTAGATAGGTTTTAGAGAATTATTTAGGTGTGGTTTAGGACATTTTATGCATTAGTTCATGTGTTTATGTTAGTTTTGATGCAATTATTATTTTAGGATAATTTGGCATTAATTTGGTTTATTAGTTTATGATTTGATCCATTTCATATTTTAGTGTGTTATTAATTTGATTTGCTTTGTTTTGTAGGTATTTAGATATGTTAGTCATGGTTTTGAATGATGAACATATGTACAAGAAAGTGCAAGAGAGAAGCAAGAAGAACCAAAGTCGAGAAGAGGAAAAAATTGGCTAAGTCCACAATAAATCAGGCGAATTGCAATGTTCTGAGCGCCACGGCGCTGAAAGTGAGCGTCACGGCGTTGGGGTGGTGAAACAAAAAAAAAGAAAAGAAAAGAAGTTGTGGTTCTGAGTGCTGCGTCGCTGGAAATGAGCGTCGCAGCGCTAAAGGAAAAAAAACTTGCGATTTTAGCAAGTTATTTTGGGATTTTTCCCTACTTTCCAATTCGAACTCCAAATGACTTTGGGGAGTATTATATATCAAAATTTAGGGTTTTTCGAGGAGAATACACTAGAGAAGAGAAAACAGCAGCTAGGAGCAAGGGAACGCCTAGAAGATGACTTGGAGACAAGGAGGATTTTATAAGTTTAATAGCAATTAGTTTGGGTTTTTATGTTTATTTTCTTGTTTCTCTACATATTTTGGTTTTTGTTATTCCAAGTTATGAACTAACTTGTTAGTCTAGAGATGAGATGGATCCTATATTAGAGATTATGTAATAACATTAGTTTTTATTTATTATCAATGAATTATTTATAGTTTATTTATATTTCTCCATGCTTAATGCTTTTGATTTCTTGGCCACGGATCGAATGATCATAGACTTGGGGGGCGGCACTCGATAGAGGGCTATCTAGGTTCGAATATGAGAAATATGACATGGGATGGTCATAGTATCGACATATATGCGATGTCTTATGAAGTTGTAGGAAAATCACAAGCCTTAATGCATTGCTAATGTATTGGTTTTTATTGATAGATCAAAACTAGTGTTTTGGAAATAGATTCTATCGCGGCATTCGACAGAGGGTGTTAGAAATTAGAGGATTTTGACTTATTAACTTGAATAAGGATTTGATAACAATCATGTCTAAAATTGCATAATTGATAATTAGGTGAAATCTAATCTTTAGATGCTTTTAATATTGATTTTTCTCCACAAAAATTATGATAAATTGCTATTTTAATTAGTGCTTTAGTTTAATTATTATTTAGTTCACTGATCATCATAATCTGGTTTTCTAGATAAAATTAGGGCTAGGAACGATATAATTAGTGTAGTAATTTAAACCCTGAGGACGATACCCGATTCTCATCAGTTTATATTATAACTTGGCAACAGTACACTTGCGTTTTGCAAGCATCACTTGCGTCGGTCAAAGTGTGCTGGAAAGTCAAACAAAGGGTCTGATCAATTACTCCGTACAACTTCATCAATGAGTTATACTTGGTCAAGTGATTGACCAGATCCTTATTCCCGTCGTATAAGTCCTTCTAGGGAATTTTAATCCTGTCGGGTAGGGTAGCATTTTGGATCTCATACACGAAGGGCAATTCCGCTTCCCCTAAGATCCCGTTTATAGATGACAAAGGTCTTGATCCCTCCACAACTTGGATAGTCTAAAGCTAATTCCCTTGTCCTCATTGTCGTGGGGTCTAGTTGACGGGTGGTGTTCGCAGCCCCTGCGTTAAACATACCCCTTTGTACGTTAACCAAGGTCGAGATCTGCTCCTACACGTACCACTACTGATCTTCGATGTCATTGGGGGAAACTTCTTGTTACTTGACTCTTGGATGCGGGAGGTGGAAGACTGTTCCATGATTACTAGGCCCAGATGACTTTGTTCATCTTGTTCTGTCAGGTTTCATGCGGGCTTCACAACGTTTTCGTCTCAACACTCGTTTTCAACCACTAAGGATTCACCTCTCGCAGGCATCGCATGATGGGCTTACTCGATCCACTCTAGGATCCCTGCCATTCTGTTGAGTTTCTTAACCACCATTCACATCCCTTGTTCAATGCTCCCAAGTTAGAGTTGGGTGGCTCAATACCCTAAGGGGTCTCCTGCGACGGAGTTGGCGAACTGGTTCTTGGTTTGCAGCATCCTCCTGAGGGGGTTGGATGTTACTCTCACTCATGGTGTTCGGACAACAGACTTTGTGTGGCGACCCCACACCCCGGACCACCAACCCCACGGGGGGCGGCGTCCGGAACGCCGGGGCGGGACGGCCGTCGTAGGTGTTCACTGAAAATCGTAAGTGTACGGTGAACGATAGTAGTAATAACCGATGAAGATCGGGTTGTCGTCCTCTGGGATTGTTTACCTCACCAATTCCCATTTTCACTAATTTCTAACTTTATCTAGCAATCAAATTGTGGGGATTCAAATATTTAACTAACAAATAAAACTAATTAAACTGAACGAATTGTGAGAAAGATCAACATATACGAGAATATTTAGAGAAACGATTTCACCTAACCCTTCAATTTTGTAATTTAGACATGCTTATCACCAAATCAATTTCCTAGTCTATAAGTCAAAATCCTCTCGTCTCTAATTCCCTCTTTCGAGTGCCGAATTAGAACGTATCGTTAAGATTATGATTCAATCTCTCGATAAAACCCTAATTCCTAACAACACATTAAACTCTGTGATTTTCCTATAACTTTATGAAACATTGTAAACCTTTGGATTCTACAACGATTTCATGTCATAATCCCTTGGTTCCAACCTAGAAAACCCTCTCTCGAGTACCTCTTCCCAAGTCTAAGCTCATTCGATTTGTGGCCAAGAAACCGAAAGCATTAAGAATATGAAATCATGAATAAACTATGGAAATTTTATTGATAATAAACAAAATATAATATTAAACCATAATATTCAAGTTAAGATCCATCTCCTCTCTAGAATACAAGTTAAGCTTGTAATGTAAGGCCAAGGGTTAAAGGTATGTCAAAATGGATAAAATTTAAGTTCAATACACCCAAAACATCTTCGATACATATATTTTGCACACATCCCATGCCTTACACATGAACCAAAACCACATATTATCCAAAACTAGATTTTTCACATTTTTCATTCACATTACCCACATATACACCCCCAAACTTAAGTCATTTCCATACATAGATGAAGAAACTTGAATTTTCTTTTCTTTTTATTCTTTTCATTCTTCATTTTTTTCTTTCTTTTCTTTTTCACATGAAACACACATTTTGAACCTTTTTTTATCACCTTCTCATACTTTTTCATTCCAAAGCCAATATTCACATAGTTTCCCATGCAAAAATACTCAAACCAAACACAACTCACATTTTTCAAGGAGTTAAGAGTGCTTAGGTAAAAACAAGGAAAATTTAATCACAGGCCTTGGCTAATCAATTTTGGTGACAATAAACAGGGTAAATGGCTCAAAATAGGGTGACTAGGGGTAATATAATAGTTAGGTAGGCTTTATGGCTCAATCTATCCAAAAATGGCCTAAATCATATCTTTCTTGGTGTGATTCGTAGGATTTCGCCTCAAGAAGAGATCAAACAAGTTATAGAGTTCAGTTTAAAAATGAGATCTAAAGGTACTTAACTTGCATAATCTCGATTTAAGCGAACAAGTGGAACTCATGGTCCTAATTTCATGCTCAAAAGTCAATGAGAATGTCCAATAAACATGGCTAAGTAGATCAAGTACACAGACTAAAAAGTACAATCTAGTTTTCCAAGGGTTTTACTAAAAATGAGTGCAAATCCTATCCTAGATCATCCATACAAGATCAAATCAAATCAAAGCTCATAATGGAATATGGAATTATTCATTGATCAAAATGTATAAAAACAAAAATTTTCACAAAAATTTCTCACAAAAGTTTTTAAAATTCTCACTAACGACACCAAAAAGCTCAAATGCCCCCCAAACTTAAAATATGTATTGTCCTCAATGCAAAAACATCCACATATAGAAAGCAAGATAAAAAGAGAATAGCAATGAAACTCCCTAGCCCATATGGGTAGAAGGCTCCACAATGGCTCTTACTTTTGGCAACTATGAGGACCCCCAAACTTGGATCAAAACCTGAGAAAGGACAAAAATGTATACCATTAGTGAAAAACAAAAACTAAACATCTAACTACAATTATTAAAAAGAAACAAAACATAAAAACAAACCGGTTAGGTTGCCTCCCAACAAGCGCTTCTTTATAGTCATTAGCTAGACTTTCACTTTTCTCATCAAGGTGGCTCATCATGAAGTACTGCCTTGACATTGGTTGGGTCCTTGCCGAAGTGTTCCTTTAACTGGTTCCTCTTGGCCAAAGGAGATAGCCATTTTTTTTCTTGACCTCCTCTAAATGATGGTGCAATTGATCGTCTTCTGCATGTGGTAGCCAATAGGGGTTCGTCCACACTAAAGGAGGTGGGTCATCTAAACTCTCCAAATTCTGCTTATAGCTCTCCAAGGCATCTTTCTTTGTAGGTTTGTCATAAACCTTGAGAGAACACTCTCCACTTCTTCCCTTCACATCAATCCGGTGGCAACTATTCTTCTTCTCAGGAGCTTTGGGGGTATTATAAATGTTGAACATCACTTTTTCTTTATTCACCCTCAAAGTAAGCTCACCAAGCTCTACGTCTATTAAAGCTCGCCAGGTGGCAAGGAACGGTCTCCCAGGTATAAGAGGAACATCTTCCTCCTCTTCCATATCCAGCACTACAAAATCCACTGGGAAGATGAATTTGTCCACCTTCACAAGCACGTCTTCCATAATCCCCCAAGGATAGGTGATTGATCGGTCCGCCAGTTGCAATGAGATTGTGGTGGGTTTTACCTCACCAAGTCCAAGCTTCCTGAAAATGTGCAGAGGCATTAAGTTAATGCTAGCACCTAAATCACATAACACATTATCAAAAGAAGAAGAACCAGTGACACAAGGGATAGTAAAACTCCCTGGATCCTTGAGTTTCTGGGGCAACTTCTTCTGTATGATGGCACTACATTCCTCTGTGAGCTTGACTGTTTCAAATTCTTCTAACTTTCTCCTTTTCATCATCGCTTCCTTCAAGAATCTTGCATAATTAGGCATCTGCTCCAGTGCATCTGCAAAAGGAATGTTGATGTTAATTATCTTGAAAATGTCTAAGAATTTTGCAAACTGATCATCCAATTTCTTCTTTGCAAAACGTTGGGGAAAAGGCAAGGGAGGTTTAAGAGTAGGTGGGTTGTCCGGAAAAGTGATACGACCCAGAACACAGTCATTCTTCTTTGCCTCTTTCTCTGTCTCAATGACAACTTCTTTGCTATTATTCAAACTTTTCTCCTCTTGTACTTTTTCTTGCATAGGTGGTGATGGCGACGATGGTATAGATGATGAAGAGGGAATAGGTAGTGGAGAACCGCTTTCAACTTCTTTACCACTTCTTAGTTTGATGGCCATACATTGCTCCTTTGGGTTCATCTCTATGTTACTCGGGAAAGAGCCTCTTTGTTGGGCACTTATGGCTGAAGCAAGTTGCCCAATTTGCAACTCCATATTTTTCATGGAGGCTTCCAAGCTATCAATCCTTGAATCAACCCTATCTTGCTTTGCCTTAGATTTTTCTATATACTCACTAAAAAGCTCCTATAATGAAGGTTTCTTATCTTGTGATGGCATAGATATACCAGGTGGTGGGTTCAGAACATTCCTAGTGTTGGAATATGAGAAATTTTCATGATTCTTTATCCCCGGGTGATATTGGTTTGGAACTTGACATTGCTCCTATAGTTGTATCCCCGGTTA
>JAYMFD010002566.1:0-34373 GCA_035771175.1 Paratinospora sagittata
TCATTTCAGTGTTTAAACTTGGTTTATTATTTGGCATTTTCCTGGTGGGAATCTTGCGTCGACTCTTTCGTCGATAACCTTCAGTGTTATTACTAGCCATTCCACTATTTTTCTCTGAAGTAGCGCCAAATAACTCCTCATCAGTCGCCCCTCGTTTTGTGATGAAGGTTTTGGACAAGGAGGATAGTGCAACGACTTTAGTAATCATTGTTTAAGATTCATCAAAGGTATTGATGTTTGCCTCGTTCAGTATCATCATGATTAAGGCTCCATAGCCGAGGTATTATTTCTTTGTAGGGTTTTGGATTACCCTTGCCATTTGCTGGACAATGATGTGAGGTAGGGAGACAAAAATTCCCTTTTCTAAGCAGTATAGGACCAGTAGTTGAGCCCTTGACATAAAACCTCTAGTCACCACTTCTGGCAAGATGTTGTGGACTATAATCCTTCCAAGGCCTGCAAGGGGTGGTTTAAAGAGATTATTAGGGAGATGGGCGTATATCTTTAGGGCGTATGGTTTCTCAGTGAGGGAATTGAAAAGCTTTTCCTTGGATTCAACAATTTTTGCCACAGTCTGGGGTTCATGTGGATCAATGATCTTGTCTCCAATTGGTATATCCATTAGTCGTGAGATAGTTTCGATGCTAATAGAATTTTTTTTCCCCCGATCAATGTCTCTAAGGCAGGGCAGATTCCCTCCTCCAAGGGTCCCACAATATTCATGTTTTCGTAAAATAACTTCATTAAGTTGAGTGAGACATAACCCCTAAAATTTGTGATATTCAGCCACAGCAGCATTGTGAGTTTGTCGTGAAGATTGGGACGAAGGCGATGATTCTTCATCTCGATACTCCTCATTAATACAACCCTCCGTTGGTAAAGTTCCATGAGTCTTGTGGAAACTTGTTCCCGACTACTAGATGTCGTTCCTTTACTAGAGGCCATTATCTTGCTGAAAGGTAGATAAAACTTGTGAAATACACAAAATACATTCCTAACCTTTTTTAAAATTTATGCCTTATCCGTTGGACAATATTTTCTATTTTTCTCTTGATGTTTATGCCATCATTTAATCCAAATTTTTCATTAGCAACACATTATGTATATAGTTTATAAATCTTAACTATATATATATATATATATATATATATATATATATATATATATATATATAAATCTCAACTATATAGATTTATAGTTATCTATAGATATATATTTTTCTTCTCTTAATTGGTGGTCTTGGGCGGGCCGTGGACCTTTTGTTCTAATACCATTAAATGTCAACCTGTAGGACACTCACAGGTAGGGCGCGAATACATTAAAATAGTTACCGAGTGCGTAGGTACACAATTGAGTACAAATCTGATTTCATTAATTTTAAAATGTATTTGTACAGATAATATAATTAAGGGAACAACCTCCCCAAAATCTCCCTGTAACGACCCACTTTTTGCATATGACGTCATGATAACGTAGAATGCCCAACGAAACTCTAGGTCTTGTGTATGTATGAAATGTGTATAATACTTGTATTTGTGTGTATACGAAGTATTTTTAAATGTATTTTAGGGCTATTGGTACCCTAGGTGGGTGCAAGAAGCGCGCTTCTAGGTGGGCCAGAATTTTTTTTTAAGAAAAAAAAAAATTTTGGCGGTTTGTGCATGTTGCTCAACACTTGCCTCCCTTAATTGCAGCCACATAAGGATGATTTGGGCACGCAGTAGACTTGCTGGCACAACCAAATTCATCCAAATTACACTTGCATGATAAGAGAGAAATTGTTGGCATGAACAAATTAAACTTGCTGGATTGAAACCAGAGGAAGAGAGGAAAGGAAGAGGAAGAAGAAGAGTTTGAGCTGAAGATCCAAAGTCTGGGGTAAGATCTCTGGTTTTAATGCAAAATTCCCATATTTGAGTTCTTCTCTTCCATTTGTTCAATATATGTAACATGCAAGCATTGTTAATGGTTAGATTTGAAGCTGGAAAGTGTGGGTTTGACACTGGAAATCACTGATTGTTGACTGAAACTATTGGAAATTAGTTTCTAAGTCAATGGTGAGTAAATTGAGGCGAATTTCACTGATTTTTCCCATGGATGAAATGGTTTTCCAGACCTTGCTGGAACAGGGTTTTTGGAACCCATTTATAGTATTGAATTGAGGTGTTTTAATGTGTCTAATTGCTGAAAACTAATCTTGGATATTTGTTGATGATGAATGACATAATCTGGAATGCAGAATTTATAAAATTCAGGGTTTGGTGATGAGTTAAAATATTGTACTTGTGCTAGAAATTTAGAGAATTGGGCAATATATTGTGTATTAATTCATTATTGGTTCGATTATCTTGATCATATACATATTATGTATTTGAGTTTATTTGGTACTTTCCGCGTAGAGGCTTATCAGTGCTTCAGGTTTTATTGGGTTGTGGCATTATCTAGGGTATTGTGTCGGTCGTGACGTCACCCTGGAAGGGGTCGCCACACTCCCTATGAATAAACAAAGGGGTACAAAATGTGGGTCTGAAAAACCTTCACCTAGTCCACCTTAGACTCCTGAAAAATTGGATAACAATGGTTGAGCTATTGCCCAGTGGGTAAAATAGTTCGTGAATATGACAATTAATAAATAAGACTTCATAATCAAATATCACATATACACGACACAATATAACATGTATGTATGCATGACATCGTATCGTAATGGTTCAATGATTGTATGTCACCCTGAGTTTACGTACAGATGTCCATCCCCAGGTAAACCCAGGTTCACATTATACGACCCTCCTCAGGGACGTCGCCCTGAGTTCATGTACAGATATCCCTCTCTAGATAAACCCGGGTTCACATTGTATGTCCCTCCTCAGGAATGTATCAAGAATTGTGAGCATTGCTTCAAACCATTTTGTGTGTCACAAACCACTTACGTCCTTAGGTGGTACTTATGTATAATGATATGCATGAACAGGTCCGGTCTTTACTAATATTAGATAGGATTTCACAACGTTTGGTGATACTTATCAGGGTCAGCATCACCATGTGCGTTGTTAGAATGTCCAGTATCACTTGTACAAGCAGATAACTTTCAAATAAGACCAACTAGACCAGTCTCCAGTTGAGAAGTGGGACACGAGGTCTACTTAAATACCAATTTTCTAGAGCAGCAAGTTGCCTCCCGTTCACTATTCAAAGTTACTGAGGACAAGGCTAAGTCTGATTGAGTCGAATTGACCACTAATCCGACATAGTAACAATGTAATACATGAACTCCAAATATACAGACATAAGTATGACACCAAAACAGTCCAAAAACCATTCTAACAAATCAAGTAATCAACAATAAGAAAAAGAAAGATATCAACACACCAGATTGAGAGATGGAGCTCGATCTCGCTCTCTAATCTCTATGAATCTATAAAAGCCCAAAAGATGATAATAAGTTGAGAAACATAAACGAAGAACAACGAAAGCAAAAAAAAGCAAAAGAAATTGTATTGAAGAGCGACCAAACCTGAAATTGATGGAGAGATTCAAGACTTTTCTAAGTCGTAAGAAAAACAGAGGGTCACGAACTCGAGACGAAGATCGAGCAGGATTGAGTGGAGGTCGAGCGATTTCTCTTGTGCGATTTGGGGTTGATTCGTGTGATTTTGAGTTGGCGGCGATTTTGATTCGTCGTGATATTGCAATTTGGTTTATGGGTGTCGATTTAGGTGATTTCGGTTTTGGGGCTTTTTAGGGATTATTTTTTTTAGCAGTTTTGCGATTTTGCTTGTCGCTTTGGGGGTTGCGATTTGCAGACGAATATTTGGGGGTTGGAGATTTGCAGTCGATTTGCGGGTTGGGAATTAAGAGAGGAAGGGAAAAAAGGTTTTTTATCCAAAATATTTACATGGGCTAATACTAGTATAGGTTTTTTTTTTTTTTTTGCAAAATGGCTACCTGGGCTATAGCCCAAGGTAGCCCAAATGTGGCTACGTCCCTGGAAGTAGGGGTGACAAAAAATGCAAGAAAAAATGAGTACGAATAATAATGTGTGTTTGTACTTGGCTCGCTTTTAAAATGGACATCAAACCTTTTGTCCATACTCGTATAGTCTAATAAAACAAGCCACCTGCTTTTATCCATTCAATTGGATTAAGATGTTAATAGATTAAGAAATTCAAATTTTTCCGTTTAGTTTCCATGTCACGACGCCCCTGACGTAGGCTAACGTCATGACCGACACAACGTACTATACACTGTACATATCCATATACAGTATATAATACACTGTCAGCCTTCACGTACTCTCACAAACCTTCCCAAAATGTACAATAGATTTTTTTTTTTTTTATATATACCACAAATCAAATCCCATAACCATTCCATTCATTCACACATCAAATTATCATTTCCTCATCCAATATAAATATATGCCCACACATCCCATCTAGATGATAATACATATATCTATAATGTGTGATAATTATACATATCAAAATAACAAAAACTATTTCCTCCAAGCAGACATACACATACCAGACTCACTCACGGAGTTTCCTTTTCCCTTCGACTCAATACCTGAAATATTGGAGGAAATGGGGTGAGCAAACAACAGCTCTGTGAATATAGTTCTTGAGATGGCAATTATATACACTTAGAGAAATAAGACATTTAAAATCATTTCAAATACTTATTCAACACATGCATCATTCAATATATTATACATGTCAACAACATAAATTGCATGATTTTCAATACCACAATGCACAATCTCCCTCCTCCGCAAGGCAAGAGAGCGGGTCTAACCCTTGTATGGCCGTTACAAGGTAGCCACAACCTCTTATTACCCAATTCACAGTCATTTCAAGGATCCCAACCCTTGTTAGGACAGACCCACTAACAATGAGGACTCGCAAAACCTCATTCGGGTCTAGTGCCTAACGAAATGACGATGAGGACTCGCAAAACCTCATCATTACAAACTCCAATTGCTAAAATCAGTTTGCATGATTCATAAAACTCAATGCATTATCTATAAATCTATCATGCATACAATCAAACATTTTATATAAGTATAATGTCATACAAGAACCAAATCAAGAAAACTATACTCACAGTGGTTACACGGGGTTTCTCTAAAATCAAGCAACAATGTTGCTTCCTCAAGAGCGTTTATCCATGCCCTTAAGCTCTCAATTTAAACACTGAAATGACCATAGATTATCATGAGAATCATCATTTACCATTTCGGTAGCTACTAAAATATCAACTCACTGTTCACAGTACTATTCATTTTTTACTATTTACTATTTACTATTCATTATTCACCATTTACTATTCACCATTTAATATTCACCATTTACTATTCACTATTCACCATTTACTATTTACTATTTAGTTTTACTATTCATCCGAAAGATGTAAATTGTATTAAAATTGTCAATTGGTCTCCAAACATTATGAAATTGAATCTAACCACATATTCGGGGTTCTAACAGTCCAGAGAGCATTTTTCTACCTTTCTAGCGGAGTTTCATTCACGTTGGGTCAAAACCCCATTTTTTTGAAAACGTCGTAAAACGGCTCTTACAGTAAAAATTACTCCGCTAGAATCGTTACATCTAGCTTAGATAGTAATTTCACGAAGAAAGGGAGTGAAAATCACTTACCTCAGGTCCGAATTTCGTGCGAATCGCCCGTTCTCCCTCTTTTTTTTTCCTTCCCTGCCGTCTGTTCTTCTTTCTCTCCTTTCTGCAACTTCATTTCTTCTATTTTGTTTTTTTTTTCTTTTCTTTCCTTCATTCAGCCACTCACGTCTTCTCTCTCTTCTTTTCTTCTTATACATTTTTTTTATTCCTTTCTTTTGCAACTCCACTCCTTTCATTTCTTTTCTTTTCTTTTTATATTTTTTTTTATTGTTTCTTTTGCAACTCCACTCATCAATCTTCTTTTCTTGTTTTTACACATTTTTTTATTCTCTTTTATTTTTTATTTTTAACGTATGAGAGCTTGAGATGAGAAAGGAGAAAATAATTATTTTATATCCAAATGATCCCATACCCTCATGTTCAATAATTAACCAACTCACCCCCTAAATTAATCCCTTTAATTCATTAAACCATGTACCATCAACTCAATTCACTTATTTCACATGTTTTCATCATACTATTCATCAAGCCATTAAATCATACTCCAATCCACATTTTTAATTAACCAATCCCATAAATTAATCAATTTAATTCAACTCCATTTTTTTTTATAGGATGATCCCATATATATCATCTTCATCTCATAATTTTATTTATTTACTAATCATACAAGCGTATATTTAGCTCATACGTATAAAATACGTGTATTATACATCTCGATATACCCGTACTTCAACGTATGTATTTAATTAAATTTACGGGGTGTTACATTCCATGTTATACTTTAATATCTTTCATACATCAATAGTAAATCTAATTGCCTACAATTTGGGGAAAAAATAGTTATGTAATATGAACCACATGCATCAATATATATACATATATGTAATAAAGTAGGTAGATATAAATGCTCATAAGATAAAAAAAGATAACATTTTTACCCCTGATAACTAGTTGTCTTGTTCTTCAAATGTCCAGAGCCAACATGCTTTTTGAAATGGATAAGAATTTATATTTATTCCCGACTCTCTTTGAAAGTTATATTTTTTATACCGATCATTTAAAAGCAAGTTGAACAATATTGAACAAGCAAGTTCGAACAATTATTGCCATCCTTAATAGAAGTGACAATTTGGGTCAATTGGCCCAAATTAGTCCTAGCTTAACAAGCCTCAAAAAAGATGTGAAAGGGTTAGCCCATCCCAGCCCATTGACATGTTGGCTGGGCTAGACAGGCCCAATTTATCAAATCATTAACTCAAGCTACTCATCACTCGTTAAGGTATAAATGGGGATGGGGCGGGCTACATGCGCAAGCTAAGGTAGGGGTGACAATTGGTGTCCGTATCCGATCCGATTATAAGCGGTTATGAAAATTAGTTACTTGAAATCAGGCCGGGTTTGAATTTTTTTTTTTGTCTGTTTCTAAAAGTGAGTCGGGTTAGGACAGGGAGGACAAAAAACGGGTACCCGATTATTAGGATTAAAAAATTATTTTTCTTAGGATTATATTTATATATATAACCCAAAAATGACTCTTGGTAATATATATATATATATATATAACTCTTTGGTTATATATTTAATATCATATATGTACTATCTTATACAATAGTGCAACAGATTTTTTGTTATTGTATAATTTCTAGTAATATTATATATTATACTGTATTATTTTAGATATATATAGACTCCCTCGTTTATATATATATATAAGGTGTAAGAGAGCATAAATAACTTGGATAATTAATTATATTATGTATAATTTTATTTTATATTTAAAAATTATATGAAAATACAAATATAATATGAGAAAAAAATGGACAAAAGGCTTGATGTCCATTTTAAAAATGGGGTAAAGTACGAACACACTATATGTTTTTAAGTATATTGTGACCACCCCAAAGCTAAGACAATGAGCCAAACAGGCTTGAACTAGGGAAAAAAGCAGCCCTATTAGGCTAAATAATCAAGCTTGATACGAAAAAGACGAATTATTTTTTATTATTTATTTAACTATTTCTACAATGGCTATAACAGAAGACAATTTTGTACCTAAAATTACTTAATTTAATAAAAGTAAGACTTTAAGACTTCGTTAGAGTAGATGTAAAATATGTATAACATAAAAAATTAAAGAAATCTTTTTTATTACTTTATATTCCAAGTCATGGCTGTAGGCAAGGTTATTGAACCGCGTTAAATATTTACCTCGTTTTATTTATTTATTGAAGTTTTAAAATTTGAGCTCCTACACAAACAACTCCTTTTATTCACCGCTTCGCTTGGCCTTGTTATCTAAGCCAACAATTAGCTTTTATTGGATGGTTTTTATGATTATATTATGACTGAGATGCATAGTAGTTAATTATTTAATAGGTAAACTAATTTACCTATTAAGTAAATAACGTAACGATTTAAAAAGCATTGGAAAAAGACAATAAAGATCTATAAAACCTAAAGTTGGGTAGCCTCCAAACCTAAAGCATTAGAGAGACGATATATAAATCGTGATTAAGAGACGAGGTTTCGATTTTGAATCTAAATTCGTGCCCACACTTATCTGTCCACTTTGGGGAGAGGCGTCCAACAAACTCTGTAATTTCTGACTCTAAATTAGTCTCGTACCGTAATGGAATTAACCAGGACACCGAGAGGTCATAGACCAAAAAAAAAAAAAGCCAATAAAACTAAATTTCATCGATCAAATTTTGGTCACCCAGTCACTAATCTAATAGCTGATGTTGAATGCTAAACAACATACTAACGAGCAAACTTACTCATATTTCAAATTTTGGTCACCCAGTCACTCATCTTTTCCTAAAAACAAGATGTACTTGTGTTTGTAAAAGTTGGGGACTGCTTTACTCCTATTTCTTTCTTTTTTTCGTTTTTGGGTAACAAGCTGTACTCATATTTTAAATAAAAAAATAAAATAAAATAAAATAAAATAAAACAGAGAAAGGGTGGCTATACTTCTTTAATATCGTATTAATGGACCAAAATTACTTCATATATTGTCATACATAATTTTATAACGTATACATAAACCCTCAAAAGAATGAATAAATTAAAAAATAATTACAACGTCATCTATCATCCAATCTAACTCCTTATGTGCGTCCGATAATCTTTTCCATTAACAAAGCTCTTCTACACCAAAGTGGAACAAGAAGAAGTAGAAGGATCAAACAACGCCGGCAACAAGTACTTCCTCCCGCTAGCCCCATAAGCATTAAAGCTAGCTCCAGTGCTCTTATCCACCAAAACGTCCCCAGCATAACCAGGATAAGCCCCCTTCCCATAAACCCCAGTGCAAGCCGAAGCAGCCTCCAAAGGCGCCTCCGGTGGCCCTTGAAAATACCCGTTACCAAATGGATTCGTGGCCGTCCCAGCCAGCAGCGTAGCCAAGTTGATCACCATCCCGTCCAAGCCCACATCGTTGTTGGGTGCAACCATGGGTGGAGTCTGTGGTCCGTAAATGGGCTGGTGAAAAGGCCACGCGCATTGACCCGGGCACTGCTTCTCGGCGTTCCCAACCCATATGTAAGCAAACTTGCTGCTCTTCATGTTGTTGTGGCCATGAGTCCCGCACCTGCTGGAACAAAACCCTTCAACTGCGACATCAGAAGCTGTTAACACGACGTTAACGGCGTTCTTCTGATCTCCTCTCGCTGCTAATGTTATGATTTGGCTATTTGTTAGAGATTTTCCTAAGGAGTAATTTTCATCCAGGATTTGTTTCCCAAGTGTAAGAACAAGAGAAGAAGAAGAGGGGGTTTTGGTGGTGTAGTAGTACTTTTCTGTGGTTTTCCACCAAGTGGAAACAGAAGGGTGGGTTTTGGGGTTGGAAGAATAGAGGGAAAGAAGGAAATCAGAGACAATTGATCTTTGAGAAGGATTAAATTTGCCGTACCAGATCAGGTTTATGGAGATTTTGCCGGTGAGAAGAGGACCGTTGTGGTATTTCATGAGCAATGGTTTTTGCTGGTCGGTGAGTAGTGTTCTTCCTGCAGCTAAAGAGAAATGAAAGAAAGAAAGGTGAAGGAAGAGAAGGTATAATAGAAGAGAAGAAACAAAAGAAGCCATTATCCCCCAATATGTAAAGAATAATGATAGAAGAGGAAGAGTATAAGATATTGCTTGTGTTGTGTTAATTTGTTGGTAGCATTTCTGGTGGAAGATTGCCTTATTTATATCTTAGATTGACAGAGATAGCTAGGAAGCTACTAAGAAGCAATGGTAACGCGTCTTTATTCAATGAAGTTACTCGTTTTTTAGCTGATGATCAAATACAGCTAATTTCATCGACAATAAGCACTTTAATTTTTAGAAAGTGATACACAGGAAGAGACGTTACACTTTCGTTATACACAACCTTCACCTATAAGCATGTATGTAACTTTGATAACTTTAATTTTTCGAGAGTTGGTTTGAGAATATGGGAAAAGAAAAGAGCAGCTAACTTGCCAGGTGAAGTAGAAAAACCAGCTGGCGAATGGAGACTTTTAGTAAGTAAGTAAATAAAAAAACACGGAATCACACCAGAGCCTTGTGAAAGAGTGGGGTCGTGGCATGATGGTACGCGCAAAATTTAACTTATGAAGCTAAGCCAAGGCATGAATGAATCACCGCTATTTTACAGCTTGCAAATGACGGATCCACCGAATCTCAATGCCGGTGGGTTTTCATTTTCACCGGGGTTTTGACATGATTGCCTAAGTTGGACAAATATTCTAACAAAAAAAATATTTTGTGTATATTAGACGTCAAAACTATTTTTTTTTTTACTCTGACACCTATTACCAGATGTTTACCGTTGAATGTTTTGGGAACGTATGTTTATTGCGCTATATTTTAGCATCCAAAAAAGGTTAGATGTTGCATCTCAATATTTAAAAAAGTTGAATGTTACATCTCAACATCTAAAAAAGATTGGACGTCAGTGTTAAAAAATAGTATTGACACTCAACATGTATTTAACATTATTCTTCTAACAAATACCCAACACTACAAAAAAAAAAAAAAAAAAAAAGATCTGTTGAAAGCGTATTTGTTAAAGACTCCTTCAACTACAAAAACAGTTTTCTTAAATGGAGTTTTTTTTTTCGTTCTCTTTGAAATGAATTGGCCGTTACTTTTCATGTAAAATCCAGTAATATTCCATCCATAGGAAAAAGATACTCCGGAGGAAAGCATTTTCCTTGCCTTCGTCCTTTTTAACTGCAATCTGATGGCTTCGACGTGCATATATCCCTAAATCATTTTTTTTTCTTTTTTAAAAAAACTCATTCTTTATTTTTCATAAAAAAACCCTCATTATGTATTTTCTATAAAAAATCAAGTTTTTTATTTTTTTTTAAAATCATTTTTCCATTAACGGCGATATATTTGGGGGCTTTGATTTGCACATATTCCTAAGTCATTTTTTTCTTTAAAAATCTCATTCTTTATTTTTATAAAAAAACATTTTTTTAAAGATGTAAAAAAAACATTTTAAAAAATAAAAAAAATGAGTGTCTTTTTAAATAAAAAATTGTTTGTTTATAAAATAAGAAATAAGGTTTTTTTTTAAATAAAAAACAATTTGGAGGCATGTACAAGCCGCAGATCCCAATACACATTTTAAAAAAAAATGTTAAAATTGTAAAGAGTAACTATTGGGTCATTCTATGATAGAACATGATCCAAATAAAGCCTAGGCAAGGCCCAATGCAAAAAGGTAATTCGAAAAAGTTGTTTCGGTCGTCTCAACATGCCGAGGTGACTTCCATAGTTGAGCTATGTACCAATACCCCATTCAGTATCACTCCCTTGAATGGGTTCCACGTTGACTAGGGAACCAATCCAAGCTAAGGGTGTCACACCCTGGGTTGCACAGCGTACCCCCTACCCAGGTGTGGGCGCACCCCCTCAGGTCGAACGCCTAGCCATAGTACCACATAATATTGTCCTATCACAATGTAGCAACCAACCGCAGCTGGTCTACATCAAAACGATTATTTGTCCCTACTATTCACTCACTTATGATACAACTGTGGCGACCACGCACCCCGGACCACCAACCCCAGAGGGAATGGCGTGCGGAATGCCGGGGCAGGACGCCCGGCGTAGGCATCTCCGACCACTCCTCAACTCCCGTGAGGTGGTTGAGACCCTACGAGCCTTATCTCAAACAACGACATAATATCAAAAGCTACTAAACAAAACTACCAACCGTATTAATCATCCAAGACAATATATAGTCCATAAAAATGAACCATAAATAAAATCATAATCCCTACAGTCCATTAAAATTGACATACACATAAAGTCCAAAATTGTGGGTACAAATAAAAACCGTCATATGCCCACATGGTCTATCTAACAAGTCCCAACTCACCCATACTACAATGTGGTAAGTATTATAATTACATAATCCAAAATATAATACTTCATAATTTAAAACACAATTCAATCAAAATGCCTCTCAACTCACATCGAGGCTTTGGATTCTCTCGCAGGCAAGGCCCTCAAGATATAACTACTCCTTTGCCCTTATTCGGGACAGAAGGACCTGAAAGAGGAAAATGAGGGTGAGCCAACGGTGCCCAGTGAATAGAATTCAAATATGCTATCAATACTCATAAATAAATATCATGTATGCATGTCAATGTGTAGCATGATTAAAAGCTCATAACATATAGATATCAAGCATTTATAATAAGTTCGATGCAAGTAAAAGCTTATCAATTTGGATTCACATTCCACATGCATTGGGTTACTAGTGCACGTCTATTTCACCGTACCGTTGATCCCAATCATGTTTATTTTGGGTTACTAGTGCACGTCTATTTCACCGTACCGTTGACCCCAACCTCTTCCTTTCCTAAAACCCTCCTATGACAAGGTTAAGTCCCCCTATTAGCCAGATAGATGGGCCCAACCAAAGTCATAAGGTTTTCTCAAATCAATGCATCATTCAAAACATTAGAACACATTCATGCTTTCAACATACAATATATAAGTGATATGATAACATAAAAGATATAACCATAAATGAAGTCTACTCACAGCCAAGCCTCGCGAGAGTATTTAACCACACACGACCACCAAACCGAATCAACCCAATCAAGATCCTGCAACATACATCAATATCCTACCATACATCAATTTCTATGTTCAATCACATAGACATTACACATCAACCCTAAATCAGCCCACATGTAAACAATAGGCCTAAATCCCATCTAATCCCATCATTCAACTCAAATCACATGACTTAGGCCTCTAATGCATAGTTCTCATACATAAACCATTCTATTAATCAAAAATACTGATTTTCAATTCCTTAGGCATAAACGTGCCCAAATTGGGTCACTTGATCATAAGTAGGCCTAACCCATGATATGGTCACAACCACCAAATCAGTAGCATAATCAACTCTAATCATGCTTAATTAAACATAAGTTGCATCAATTCAATGATTTTAGGCCAAAAGCATCAAAATCCCTAAAATATGAAAATTTCCATACTTAGGCCATATTGCCGATTTACACTAGGTCACCATGTTCAGCCATGTATATCACTGATTTTGCATCATGGTTTCATCAACAATGACAACTAGGTCAACATAGTTGATATGCAAGCTATTTGGAAAGGTCTAAGTTCATATTCTCAATTTAGGTCTAATACAAGCAACCCTACTAATTCTTCATTTAGTATTCTGTTCAGATGTATCAATCTACCAACAGAAATATGTAATCACAAAATCAACCGTACAGATTGAAGTATGTGAAGAAACAAACCTTCTGTCCAAATATCAGCCCAATCCAACGGTGGACCAAAAAGATAAGTATCTTTGATGAACAAGTCTCTAATCAGACAATTTCTCCTTTCCTGCTGCAAATACTCAAACTCAGATGACTATATCACACAAAATACTAAACGAGTAAACATCTCCACCGTCAGAATACATAAGTATCAGTTATAAACTACATACCCAAATTTGATATCCATCGAACGGTAGATTGAGGAGATCTACAAGTTTGAGCGAAACGGTACGAGAAATCCAGACTTTCTGACCAACTTTGTTTCAGAGGTTAGATCTCTCAGAAAACACTCTAATCAAGATCTCCACCGTTCATAATGCAAAAATATCAGTTTTTCACTACATACCCAAATTTTATATCCATCCAACGGTAGATTAAGGAGATCTATAAGTTTGAGCGAAACGGTGCGAGAAATCCAAACTTTCCGACCAGCCTTGTTTGAGAGGTTAGATCTCTTAGACGAAACCTCTGATCAAGATCTCCACCGACCAGAATGAATAACCAGAAGCTACGAACTTGCTGACAAATTTGGAGCTCAATATGACCATTTATCCCAAAGATCCAACTTTTTGATGAAAATGTCGCAGATATCTTTCTCCTGCAACTCCCTCCTTCTTTCTCTTCTTCTTTCCTTTCTCTTCTTCTTTCCTTTCTCTTCTTTTCTTTTATTTTTTTCCTTTCTCTCCACTCACCTCTCTTTCTAGCACTTCCTTGATTCCCTCCTCCACTCACCTCACTTTCTAGCACATTCTTGGATTCTCTCCTCCACTCACTTCATTTTCTAGGACATTCTTGGATTCTCTCCTCCACTCACCTCACTTTCTAGCACATTTTTGGATTAGAGAAGTGGGCATGGGACACTTGTCCACTTTCATGCACCAACCTTCACATGTGTTGGTCTCATACTACCCATACCAACCACATGTATTTTAACCAATCTCATGCTTCCATGTATTTTAAATGTTCAATCCATTTAATACACCAAATTTTCATTCTCATTTATCCTTTTATTCAATCAATCCTAACCCATATCAATTCATGGTTTAATGGGCCCATGCATAAATAATAACATATGTATTATACTTTAATTTAACATGACCCATATACAATTTATGATACACATATTTATATACATTATCAAGCATCAACTATACAAACATTAAACAACCATCAAACAAACACCAAACATATTAAGGCAACACATAGAGTTTGGGCAAAATGCAATTGGGTTATGGGCTAGATTAAATAATTTTCGGGGCGTCACAAAGGGGACCATAGTGCTACCAGTCCCCACTTTGTGGGGACCAGATCTTTTACTATAAATACCCTCATACATCTCCCACAAAGGTAGGTAACTTTTAATTCTGATATCAGCTTTACGTGAGCTCTTACATCTTACTCAACTTTGACTTAGGCATCAGAGGGTCTTAGGTTGACACCACATCGATACACCTTAAGATAGTTTTCTTTTCCCTTTTCTTTTCTACAAGTCGAAATCGGAAGGGCGTGGATCAGAACACAATGCGATCTGCTTTAGATTTCCCAATTTAAACTTATCCTATTTCTTAATGTTGGTTAATTTATGCACAACATTTTGGCTTTATCTGTGGGAACTAGAACAAGAGATCGCTATAAGTTCAACCATTATGAGTCAAGATTCTGGTCTCTAAGTAGCTGTGGATCCCATGGACCCACCACCTTCTCCAGGTTATCTAGCCTCACCACCTTGTCCTTCGTAGAAGGGAGGCTATCCTCGAGGTGCTGCACGAACCACAACTTAGAATGGATGAACCAATAAGCTAGGTTGAGAAACCTAGAGAAGATTGTTAAGGGGTGCTAAGATGTTAAGAGAGAAACAAAGAGAGAAAAGAATGACGACCCCATTCCAACAACTTAGTGGGTCCATGCCACCTTCTCCTCCCCGAGGCCAACAAGACGAAGGGAGTGAAATGCAAACTACCTGAGGTGGTTAGAGGGCCCTTCATTCCCATGGGGATTCAGGGTCACCTAAGCGAACTCGCCACGAGCAACAGGGCGAGTCTCACTGTGGCGACCCCGCGCCCCGGACCACCAACCCCACAGGGAATGGCATGCGGAATGCCGGGGCGGGACGCCCGGCGTAGGCATCTCCGACCACTCCTCAACTCCCGTGAGGTGGTTGAGACCCTACGAGCCTTATCTCAAACAACGACATAATATCAAAAGGTACTAAACAAAACTACCCACTGTATTAATCATCAAAGACGAGATAATCCATAAAAATGAACCATAAATAAAATCATAATTCCTACAGTCCATTAAAAATTGACATACACATAAAGTCCAAAATTGTGGGTACAAATAAAAAAAAACCGTCATGTGCCCACATGGTCTATCTAGCAAGTCCCAACTCACCCATACTAAAATGTGGTAAGTATTATAATTACATAATCCAAAATATAATACTTCATAATATAAAACACAATTCAATCAAAATGCCTCTCAACTCACATAGAGGACTTGGATTCTCTCGCAGGCAAGGCCCTCAAGATATGACTACTCCCTTGCCCTTATTCGGGACAGAAGGACCTGAAAGAGGAAAATGAGGGTGAGCCAACGATGCCCAGTGAATAGAATTCAAATATGCTATCAATACTCATCAATAAAAACCATGTATGCATGTCAATGTGTAGCATGATTAAAAGCTCATAACATATAGATATCAAGCACTTATAATAAGTTCGATGCAAGTAAAAGTTTATCAATTTGGATCCACATTCCACATGCCTTGGGTTACTAGTCCACGTCTATTTCGCCGTGCCGTTGATCCCAATCATGTTTACTTGGGTTACTAGTCCACGTCTATTTCACCGTGCCGTTGATCCCAATCATTTCCTTCTTAAAACCCTCCTATGACAAGGTCAAGTCCCCCTATTAGCCAGATAGATGGGCCCAACCAAAGTCATAAGGTTTTCTCAAATCAATGCATCATTCAAAACATTAGAACACATTCATGCTTTCAACATACAATATATATAAGTGATATGATGACATAAATGATATAATCATAAGTGAAGCCTACTCACAACCAAGCCTCGCGAGAGTATTTAATCACACACGACCACCAAACCGAATCAACCCAATCAAGATCCTGAAACATACATCAATATCCTACCATACATCAATTTCTATGCTCAATTACATAGACATTACAAATCAACCCTAAATCAGCCCACATATAATTAATAGGCCTAAATCCCATTTAATCCCATCATTCAACTCAAATCACATGACTTAGGCCTCTAATGCATAGTTCTCATTCATAAACCATTCTATTAATCAAAAATACTGATTTTCAATTCCTTAGGCATAAACATGTCCAAATTTGGGTCACTTGATCACAAGTAGGCCTAACCCATGATATGGTCACAACCACCAAATCAGTAGCATAATCAACCCTAATCATGCTTAATTAAACATAAGTTGCATCAATTCAATGATTCTAAGCCAAAAGCATCAAAAGCCCTAAAATATGAAAATTTCCATACTTAGGCCATATTGTCGATTTACACTAGGTCGCCATGTTCAGCCATGTATATCACTGATTTTGCATCATGGGTTCATCCACAATGGCAACTAGGTCAACATAGTTGACATGCAAGCTATTTGGAAAGGTCTAAGTTCATATTCTAAATGTAGGTCTAATACAAACAACCCTACCAATTCTTCACATGTATTATTCTGTTCAGATGTATCAATCTACCAACAGAAATATGTAATCACAAAATCAACCGTACAGATTGAAGTATGTGAAGAAACAAACCTTCTGTCCAAATATCAGCCCAATCCAACGGTGGACCGAAAAGATATGTATCTTTGATGAGCAAGTGTCTAATCAGACAGTTTCTCCTTTCCTGCTGCAAATACCCAAACTCAGATGGCTATATCACACAAAATAATTAACCTATAAATATTTCCACCGTTCAGAATACAGAAATATCTGTTGTAAACTACATACTCAAATTTAATATCCATCAAACGGTACGTTGAGGAGATCTACAAGTTTTACCGAAACGGAACGAGAAACCCAGAAATTCCGACCAGCTTTGTTTCAGAGGTTATATCTCTTAGCACAAGCTTCTAATTACGATCTCCACCGTTCAGAATGTATAAATATCAGTTATAAACTACATACCCAAATTTGATAACCATCTAACGGTAGATTTAGGAGATCTATAAGTTTGAGCGAAATAGTGCGAGAAATCCAGACTTTCCGGCCAGCTTTGTTTGAGAGGTTAGATCTCTCAGAAGAAACCTCTGCTCAAGATCTCCACCGACCAGAATGAAGAACCATAAGCTACGAACGTGCTGACAAAATTTGAGCTCAATCTGACCCTAAATTCCAAAGATCCACTTCTTTGATGAAAATCTCGCAGGGTTCTTACTCCTGCAACTCTCTCCTTCTTTCTCTTCTTCTTTCCTTTCTCTTCTTTTCTTTCTCTTCTTCTTTCTTTTCTCTCCACTCACCTCTTTCTAGCACTTCCTTGATTCCCTCCTTGATTCTCTCCTTGATTCTCTCCTTGTTTTCCTCTCCTTGGTTCCCTCCACTCATTCTAGCACTTCCTTGAAGAAGACAAGTGGGCATTGGACACTTGTCCACTTTCATGCACCAACCTTCACATGTGTTGGTCTCATACTACCCATACCAACCACATGTATTTTAAATGTCCAATCCATTTAATACACCAAATCTTCAATTTCATTTATCCTTTTATTCCATCAATCCTAACCCATATCAATTCATGGTTTAATGAGCCCATGCATAAATAATAACATATGCATTAAACTTTAATTTAACATGACTCATATACAATTTATGATACATATATTTATATACATTATCAAGCATTAACTATACAAACATTAAACAATCATCAAACAAACACCAAACATATCAAGGCAACACATAGAGTTTGGGCAAAATACAATTGGGTTATGGGCTAGATGAAATAATTTTCGGGGCGTCACATCACACCCACCTTAGAATGAACTTCGTCCTCGAAGTTTTAAGGTTAAGAATTACCTAAGCCCATGAACTCGGCAAAGTGCTCCATCATGTAGTCCTCACGCTCCCAAGTAACTTGTTCCTCGCCATGGAACTGCCATCTCACCTTAACCATCGGAATCTCACGGTTACGTAACCTCTGGACCTTCCGGTCAAGTATCTGAATAGGTTCCTCATCATAAGTCCCATCCTGCCTCAGTTCAATGTTCCTCCAGTCCAAGACGTGATCAAAATCACTCTTGTATACTCTCAGCATTGACACGTGAAAGACATTGTGGACTGCTGCTAACTGAGGTGGCAAGGCTAATCGGTAAGCGACGGGGCCAATTCGTTCTAAAACCTCGAACGGTCCAATAAATCTCGGAGCGAGCTTGCCTTTTATCCCAAATCTAGTTTGGCCCTTCTGAGGTGAGACCTTCAATAAAACTTGGTCACCCACCTCGAACTCTACGGTCTTCCGCTTGGCATCAGTGTAACTCTTCTGCCTGTCTTGGGCTACTTTCATATTATGCTTGATCCTCTTAATATTCTCTGTGTGTTCTTGTACAAACTCTGGTCCCATCATCGCAACATCCCCTACCTCCGTCCAACAGATCAGAGATCTACAGGGTCGACCATACAATGCCTCAAAAGGAGCCATGCCAATACTGGACTGATAGCTATTGTTGTACGCGAACTCACACAAATGTATGTACTCCTCCCAGTTACCACTGGACTCAAGGACACAAGCTCGAAGCATATCCTCTAAAATCGATATCAACCTCTCAGACTGGCCATCCGTCTGGGGGTGAAAAGCGGTACTGAGATCTAGTCTAGTGCCTAGCTGCCTCTGCAACCCCTGCCAGAATACCGATGTAAACCTCGGATCCCTATCTGACACAATCGAAACAGGCACTCCATGTAATCTGACTATCTCCCGCATATAGAGTCTGCTCAGCTTGTCCATAGAATCCCTAGTGTTCACCGGTAGAAAGTGAGCAGACTTGGTCAAGCGATCAATAATAACCCAAACAGCATTATGTCTCCTCGGGGTGTTGGGTAATCCCACAACAAAATCCATAGTGACATGCTCCCATTTCCACTCAGGAATGGCAAGCGGTTGCATCTGCCCTCCAGGCCTCTGATGCTCAGCTTTGACTCTTTGACAGATCTCACACCTCTGAATGAACTGAGCTATTTCTCTCTTCATGTTGGGCCACCAATACATTCTTTTCATATCATGATACATCTTGGTTCCGCCAGGATGAATAGCATAATGAGATCTGTGAGCCTCTTGGAGAACACTCTGTCTAAGTCGTGGATCTGTGGGAACCCATAAACGTCCCCTAAATCTCAAGGCACCATCAGATGACAAGTGCCAATCAGTAAAATCACTGCTCTTAGCCCAAGACTTGTATATCCCATAATCAACGTCAAGTCTCTGTTGGTCAATTACCTCCTGGACTTGTGTAGGCTGAGCTCTCATTTGAGCACATATCACAATCTGATCTGAAGGAGTAGCACATACACTCATAACCGTAGCCGCCTCAAGTAGTCTCCACTCATGAGACATCTGGCGTGCTACCATAACTGTCTCTACCCGCTTCCTGCTCAACGCATCAGCCACTACATTGGCTTTACCTGGGTGGTATTCCAATGTAAAATCATAGTCTTTGAGGAGCTCCAACCACCTTCTCTGCCTCATGTTCAATTCCTTCTGAGAGAACAAGTACTTGAGGCTCTTATGGTCAGAATACAAAGTGAATCTCTCACCATAGAGATAATGCCTCCAAATCTTCAAAGCAAAAACCACTGCGGCCAGTTCTAAGTCATGAACAGGGTAGTTTTTTTTCATGCACCTTCAACTGCCTCGATGCATAAGCAATGACCCTATCCTTCTGCATCAACACGCAACCCAAGCCGATACGAGAGGCATCAGTATAGATAACTAACTCCTGATCAGGCTCTGGCAAAATCAACACTGGCGTAGATGTCAATCTTTTCTTCAACTCTAAAAAGGCATTCTCACACTCCTCGGTCCATACAAAGGACACATCTTTCTGGGTGAGCCTAGTCATAGGCGTAGCTATCTTGGAGAATCCCTGAACGAATCTCCTATAGTAACCAGCTAACCCAAGAAAGCTTCTGATCTCGGTCACTGTGGTAGGCCTAGGCCAACTGATAATGGCTTCAACCTTAGACGGATCAACTGAAATCCCCTCAGAACTCACCACATGACCTAAGAACTTCACTTCGGTGATCCAAAACTCGCACTTGCTCAGCTTTGCATATAGCCTATGCTCTCTCAGAGTTTGCAAGGTCACTCTAAGGTGTTCTTCATGCTCAGCTTGAGTCTTGGAATACACCAATATGTCATCAATGAAGACGATGACAAACTTATCCAGATACTGCCTAAAGACCCTCTGCATCAGGTCCATGAACATTGCCGGTGCATTAGTCACACCAAATGGCATCACAAGGAACTCATAATGTCCATAGCGGGTTCTGAATGCTGTCTTAGGCACATCTTCCTCCCTGATCCTCAGCTGATGATACCCGAAGCGCAAATCAATCTTCGAAAAATACTTCGCTCCCCTCAACTGATCAAACAAGTCATCAATCCTTGGGAGAGGATATTTGTTCTTGATGGTCACCCTGTTCAATTCGCGATAGTCGATGCATAACCGCAAGCTCCCATCTTTCTTTTTCACAAAAAGAACTGGAGCTCCCCAGGGTGACACGCTCGGGCAAATAAAGCCCTTAGCCAATAACTCCTCGAGCTGTTTTTGTAACTCTTTCAACTCGGCTGGCGCCATTCCATATGGTGCCATGGAGATAGGCTTCGTGCCAGGGACTAGTTCAATAATGAAATCGATCTCTCGCTTCGGTGGTAATCCTGGAAGATCCGCAGGGAACACATCTTGAAAGTCCCTAACAATGGCAATATCCTCAAGTATCACCTCACTAGTCTCTTCCTCATCAGGCACTAACCCAGCCAAAATCTCCCTATCTCCATCAGTCACAAATCTACCCCTTGTGACTGTCTGGTCTAAAGCTTTACCCTGTAGTGTAAACACTGGGTGTCCGGGGATTTGAAAAATGATTCTCTTTGCGAAACAGTCGACAACTGCATGATATGCCGTGAGCCAATCCATTCCTAGAATTGCATCAAACTCTAAAAACTCTAGGACTCGAAAGTCAATAGGCATCTCAACATCACCAATCTGAACCACACACTGGCTACAGATCATGTTCGGGTAGATCCTCTCCCCAGCTACAGTACTCACCACTAACCACGTACTAGCCATAATGGGAGTCAAATGCAAATTATCTACCATACGTCCAGATATGAATGATAATGTAGACCCAGCATCAGATAATACATGCATAGAAGTACCACAAATAATAAGAGTACCTTCCACCAAAGTCTTGGATGCTGTCGGGTCTGGCTCAGTAGCTGCCTTTGCTGTCTCTCTGGCACTGGACTGCTGCACAAATCCCTGAGCTCTCTAAAAATTTGGACACTCGGACTTCCTATGCCCAGCCTGCCCACATTGATAACATAAAAATGGAGCCCTGGGCGCAAATGATCCAGTCTGAGATGTCGTCACATAGCTTCCTCGGCCTCTACCTCTGCCTCAGCCAGCAGTCTGTGAGAATGGGGTCTCGGTGCACTCGGTGCCTGAATAGGAATCGGGACAGGAGAGGAAACCACTGGTGAGGCCATCATACCAGTCTGAACCTGGGATGTCTTACTCTGAGTACCCTCGGACTGTGCTCCTCCATAAAATTTTCTCTTCCTTTCCCATCTTCCCTTCTTCCACGGAGTCTGGAACTGCCCCCCAGACTTTGCTTGTGAAGTCTGTTCACCTGGAGCTGCCCGTGTAGACATACCAACACTGAAAGCCACCAGTCCTCTGCATCACTCTCCAGTGTGTGAGCAGCACATAGGACCTGAGACTCCTCATCAAGCTCTAAAGAGCGACTGATCTTCTCGACAGTCTTCAGCCAATCTTCGGCCTTTTTTAAGTCAACTCCACCAGTGAATTCCTTAGCCTTTAGTTTCATGAACTTCTCTAGCAGTTTGATCTGCCGATTAGTGGGGTTCTCCACAACAATAGGAGCAGGTGTAGGCATAGGCTGAGGTACAACCATTTGAGGTCCTGCTGCCCCTGCAGCTCCACTAGCCTCAGCCCCACTAGTGCCCGCCTTATAACTACCCATATCATATAATACACACAGAAAATATGATAGTAAGGCTTTTAAGTTAGTTCCTTTAAGCTTTTTAATCACCTAAATCTCTCACCCAATTCCTAGGTCAAAGTCATCTAAGTCCAATACATAGACCAAACCTAGTAAAATCAGGCTCTGATACCAACTGTGGCGACCCCGCGCCCCGGACCACCAACCCCACAGGGAATGGCATGCGGAATGCCGGGGCGGGACGCCCGGCGTAGGCATCTCCGACCACTCCTCAACTCCCGTGAGGTGGTTGAGACCCTACGAGCCTTATCTCAAACAACGACATAATATCAAAAGGTACTAAACAAAACTACCCACTGTATTAATCATCAAAGACGAGATAATCCATAAAAATGAACCATAAATAAAATCATAATTCCTACAGTCCATTAAAAATTGACATACACATAAAGTCCAAAATTGTGGGTACAAATAAAAAAAAACCGTCATGTGCCCACATGGTCTATCTAGCAAGTCCCAACTCACCCATACTAAAATGTGGTAAGTATTATAATTACATAATCCAAAATATAATACTTCATAATATAAAACACAATTCAATCAAAATGCCTCTCAACTCACATAGAGGACTTGGATTCTCTCGCAGGCAAGGCCCTCAAGATATGACTACTCCCTTGCCCTTATTCGGGACAGAAGGACCTGAAAGAGGAAAATGAGGGTGAGCCAACGATGCCCAGTGAATAGAATTCAAATATGCTATCAATACTCATCAATAAAAACCATGTATGCATGTCAATGTGTAGCATGATTAAAAGCTCATAACATATAGATATCAAGCACTTATAATAAGTTCGATGCAAGTAAAAGTTTATCAATTTGGATCCACATTCCACATGCCTTGGGTTACTAGTCCACGTCTATTTCGCCGTGCCGTTGATCCCAATCATGTTTACTTGGGTTACTAGTCCACGTCTATTTCACCGTGCCGTTGATCCCAATCATTTCCTTCTTAAAACCCTCCTATGACAAGGTCAAGTCCCCCTATTAGCCAGATAGATGGGCCCAACCAAAGTCATAAGGTTTTCTCAAATCAATGCATCATTCAAAACATTAGAACACATTCATGCTTTCAACATACAATATATATAAGTGATATGATGACATAAATGATATAATCATAAGTGAAGCCTACTCACAACCAAGCCTCGCGAGAGTATTTAATCACACACGACCACCAAACCGAATCAACCCAATCAAGATCCTGAAACATACATCAATATCCTACCATACATCAATTTCTATGCTCAATTACATAGACATTACAAATCAACCCTAAATCAGCCCACATATAATTAATAGGCCTAAATCCCATTTAATCCCATCATTCAACTCAAATCACATGACTTAGGCCTCTAATGCATAGTTCTCATTCATAAACCATTCTATTAATCAAAAATACTGATTTTCAATTCCTTAGGCATAAACATGTCCAAATTTGGGTCACTTGATCACAAGTAGGCCTAACCCATGATATGGTCACAACCACCAAATCAGTAGCATAATCAACCCTAATCATGCTTAATTAAACATAAGTTGCATCAATTCAATGATTCTAAGCCAAAAGCATCAAAAGCCCTAAAATATGAAAATTTCCATACTTAGGCCATATTGTCGATTTACACTAGGTCGCCATGTTCAGCCATGTATATCACTGATTTTGCATCATGGGTTCATCCACAATGGCAACTAGGTCAACATAGTTGACATGCAAGCTATTTGGAAAGGTCTAAGTTCATATTCTAAATGTAGGTCTAATACAAACAACCCTACCAATTCTTCACATGTATTATTCTGTTCAGATGTATCAATCTACCAACAGAAATATGTAATCACAAAATAAACCGTACAGATTGAAGTATGTGAAGAAACAAACCTTCTGTCCAAATATCAGCCCAATCCAACGGTGGACCGAAAAGATATGTATCTTTGATGAGCAAGTGTCTAATCAGACAGTTTCTCCTTTCCTGCTGCAAATACCCAAACTCAGATGGCTATATCACACAAAATAATTAACCTATAAATATTTCCACCGTTCAGAATACAGAAATATCTGTTGTAAACTACATACTCAAATTTAATATCCATCAAACGGTACGTTGAGGAGATCTACAAGTTTTACCGAAACGGAACGAGAAACCCAGAAATTCCGACCAGCTTTGTTTCAGAGGTTATATCTCTTAGCACAAGCTTCTAATTACGATCTCCACCGTTCAGAATGTATAACTATCAGTTATAAACTACATACCCAAATTTGATAACCATCTAACGGTAGATTTAGGAGATCTATAAGTTTGAGCGAAATAGTGCGAGAAATCCAGACTTTCCGGCCAGCTTTGTTTGAGAGGTTAGATCTCTCAGAAGAAACCTCTGATCAAGATCTCCACCGACCAGAATGAAGAACCATAATCTACGAACGTGCTGACAAAATTTGAGCTCAATCTGACCCTAAATTCCAAAGATCCACTTCTTTGATGAAAATCTCGCAGGGTTCTTACTCCTGCAACTCTCTCCTTCTTTCTCTTCTTCTTTCCTTTCTCTTCTTTTCTTTCTCTTCTTCTTTCTTTTCTCTCCACTCACCTCTTTCTAGCACTTCCTTGATTCCCTCCTTGATTCTCTCCTTGATTCTCTCCTTGTTTTCCTCTCCTTGGTTCCCTCCACTCATTCTAGCACTTCCTTGAAGAAGACAAGTGGGCATTGGACACTTGTCCACTTTCATGCACCAACCTTCACATGTGTTGGTCTCATACTACCCATACCAACCACATGTATTTTAAATGTCCAATCCATTTAATACACCAAATCTTCAATTTCATTTATCCTTTTATTCCATCAATCCTAACCCATATCAATTCATGGTTTAATGAGCCCATGCATAAATAATAACATATGCATTAAACTTTAATTTAACATGACTCATATACAATTTATGATACATATATTTATATACATTATCAAGCATTAACTATACAAACATTAAACAATCATCAAACAAACACCAAACATATCAAGGCAACACATAGAGTTTGGGCAAAATACAATTGGGTTATGGGCTAGATGAAATAATTTTCGGGGCGTCACACTCATCATAGGAACCGAACCTCCAAATAAGCGATTTGAAACACACGTTAGAAGCCAAGAAGAAGTGAGTTGAGGTATTAGGTAGCTCCCGACCAACAACAGTCACGTCCGCTAGAAAAGAGTCACCCAAGCCTACTGAAACCAAGACGGCCAAAACAAGAGGCTACTGACCAGAGAGGTTGCTAGCTCGACATGTTGATGGAAAGTCACCTGTACCAAATTTCAGAGAGGTGGATGTCATGAGTCTCGATTCCTTTTTCATCAAAGAACCTCATGACGCCCACTTTCCGAAAAAGATCAAAACCTTAAAAATTGGAACGTACAATGACACAAAGGATCTAAAGAATTACGCTAACATTTATAAGGCATGGATGAAGTCGAAGGGATGCTCGTTTGACACTAATGGACGGGCCAACCATGAAGTGGTAACGAGCTTTGGAGGCCAAGTCCATTTCTTCTTTTGGACAGTTATGTAACGAGTTTGTCAGGCATTTCATCGGGGGTAAAAAAAAGAGGAAGCCGATAGAGTTTTTCCTTTCCATACATCAGAAGAAATGAAAAAACCTATGTAGCTACGTGATGCCAAGGTTATTATTGGCCAACCATTCACCAAGATCTCATCCAGCTAGCTTAGAGGTGCTATAGCTGCTAGTTGTACGACATAATAATACATGCCCCACCTGAAAATCTCACCCCCATCCACAACCCTTGGCCTTTTTCCTAGTGGAGGATAAACATTATAGGGCCATTACCGACTTGCAGAGGGCAAGTGAAGTTTGCAATCGTGTTTGTGGACTACTTCACGAAGTGGGCAAAAGTAAAGGTGTTGGCTCAAATTACTGAGCAAAAGACCATTAAGTTCATATGGAAATCGATTATTTGTCATTTTGGTGAGCCCTATGCAATTATCACGGAAATGGTAACAATGCGAAGTTCAGGTCATTATATTCAGACGTTGGCAGGGCCATTTCTTCTCAACACTTGCCCACCCTCAAGCGAATGAGCAAGCGGAGGCAATCAACAAGATCATCAAACACACATTGAAGGCGATTATAGAGGAGAAAAGTAGCACTTGGGCGGATGACCTACCTCAAGTGTTATGGTCACACTGAACCACAGTGGGGATGGCTATTAGGGAAATACCTTTCTTTTTAGCCTTTGGAATGGAAGAAGTGATCCCAGTTGAGGTCATCATACTGACACTTCGAACCGATCATTTTGAGGTGGCTTGGAATTCTGAAGCTCAGGCTATTAAGCTTGACTTGCTTGAGGAAAGGAAGAAGCAAGCCCAAATAAGAGTAACAACATATAAGCAGAAGGTGACCAGGTATTACAATGCCAAGGTTTTACCATGAAGCTTCAAGATTGGGGACTTAGTATTGAGAAAGGTTATGATGAACACCCGAGAACTGAGAATGGGTGCCTTTGGCCCCAACTGGGAAGGACCTTATAAAGTTACTTTGGTCTTGAGACTGGGTGTATACGAGCTAGAAGACCTTGATGGGAGGAGAATAACAAAACCTTGGAATGCTGAGCACTTTAAATTGTACTATCAGTAGCATGTAATGAAAGAAATGGACATTTCCCCCAAAATATGCTTTGTGGTTGTTATGAAAACAAGCCTGTCTTACGTCAAATTGTTGGTTCGATTGTCTCTTACTACACCTTAGGGCTAAGCTTAGTTCGATCACCGAGAAGGAGACTTTATGGTCTTATAGGGCCTTGAGGCCTCGAGCCAACCTTAGTCACAAAAAAAAAACCGAAGAGCCTTACAGTGCCTTGGGCTTGGGATGAGCCAAGCTCACTTCCAAGAAGGAAGGGTGAAAACCTTACAGTGCCTTAGCATCAGTGGAGCTTATCACCAGGAAAGAAGGCTGGCAAGCTCATAGTCTCTCGAGGTCCCAAGCATGACTCAATTTTTGAGAAGAAGACATTTGAACCTTGTGGCCCCACAAGTAAAGGCAAAACTGCTCACCGACCACTCAAATCGACAGTTAAACCAAGCACTCAGTATTAAGTAACTATAACAACCACCCAATATTTGCTAAGGCTCATAGGTCAATTCGATATAAACGTACTGGTACATTTAAGATTAATGCCAAAACTATAATAAAGCAAATCATAGAACGAAAATAGAAAAAAGCCAAAACTTTCCATTTCAAGCACAAAAACACACAAAATTTTCATTTCAAGCACAAAAAATATATAGAACTTTCCATTTCATTGCATAATAAAATTTGTACATAACCTTAAAAGGTCCAAATATTACAAAAGAATTGCAAAGATAAAAAAAAAACAACAAACGAGCTAAGAACAGAACAACTAGATGTCAAAGTACAAACATAGGAGGGAGAAAATGGGAGACGATTGCCAGGACTTAATTCTTCCACTTGAATGACATCCTAACCCTGTTCTGCCTCGGAAGCAATGCCCTATTCAGCCGAAGCTTGATTTCGATCTGCTTCAGCTTGGGTCGATCCCTCTGGCACCTCAGTACTTATGACTTTCGTCAATTTTGCGTTTATTTCCGCCTCCTCCCTACACCTCTTAGCCGCCATCTCCTCCACGGTCCTGGAAGCATAGAATTCCTCAAAGTTGACCCAGTCCTTAATGTGCTGCTCTACATAATAAAGAGAGTTGTAGATGCCCTCTTCATACTTCTCCAAAATCATAGTCTTCAATTACTTAGAGTCCTTATATTGGGCGATTGCTCGATCACCCATTGCCATGACCTCGTCCTGGAGGTAATTGATATGAGCATTCTTTTGGGCCAACTTGGCTTTTAGTTCTTCCACCTCCTTGTTGTTCGCCTCAACTATTAAATTGAAGGTGGCCTCCTTCTAAAGAGTATTATTCTCTATCTCCCCCAATTTATTCTTCAGCTCGGCAATTAGAGCGTTCTTCTTGGACTAAACATTTTTAAAATCGGTCTTGCTGGAGATGATCAGTTGTTTTGGCTCTTTATAGGCAGCAATAGAGTTCACAACCCCTTGAAAATAAAAACTCAACGTTTGAAACCAGTGCAATAATCAAAAGTTAAACAACTGAACGAGTAGAAAAGACACACACCATGACGACATGTTGCACAAATTAGACCACATTACTAAGGAGGTTGTCATTTTCCGCCTCCTCGACAAGGGGCTCAAGGTACCCGACCAAAACTCCCAAAAAGTTGAAGTCGATATTGCCAACTCGAGTAACAGGAGTAGATTCCACATTGGCGCTTCCCTTTGGTCTTGAGACACAAAGGCGAAGATCCGGGCCTTGTGCTGGCAGCAGGGTATACTTCAACCCATAGAACACCCCTAGAAGAGGAAACAATCATGGAGGTAGTTGGGGTAGGGATTGAAGCATTACTTTGCCTCGCAGGGAGAGCCAAGCTGGGACTAGCTCTAGTGGATTGGTCGACCGTTGAACCAACCTTGTTGGACTATCTTAGAGGCTGAGCAGTGGTTGCAAGACGTTTAGTTGCCTCAACGCTTTTGGCTTGAGCTCGACTCCCTATATTGACTTGGATCCTCCCCATTTCCCTTCGTCTGTCAAACATCTTCTTCGGATAGGCGGGATGGTTGGATGGTTGGAGTGGGTTAGGATTCTTCTCCTTCTCCTTCTCCTTTTTGGTCTTCTGCTGCTGTGAGGCCGAAGTTTCTAACTCAATCTTGCGAGGGAGACTGCCACAACAAAGGAGAATGCTAAGTTTTAAAAAAGGAGAGGAAAAAAGACAAAGAAGACAAAACAACAAACAAACAAGAACAAGCAAACAACAACAACTACTAGGTTTGAAGGTACCAACCTCCTCTAAAAAGTTTAAGGCAACTAATCAACCTGGCAAATTGAAATCGAGTGACCTTGAGAAGGTTTTATGGCTTCCTCCCTTCTTTAGGGAGGCCCAGATTTGATCAAGGCGACCAAAGTCAATTGGGCCATGTTCACAAGAAGGTTGAGACCAGGTGGCTGCAAAGTGCAAGATGCTCATCAGAAAAATGAAGAAAAAGGGCAGGGAAGATTAAAAGAAGGCACAGAGAAGTACGTCAATACCAAGGGTTGTGAATAGGGGTGGCAAAATGGGTCCAAACCCGTTTGTCCCCTTTTTTTCGACAGCTTTAAAACGGGTATGAACAAATCTTTTTAAAAACCAGGTCGGGTATGGACAAAAAGTTTATGTCCATTTTAAAAACAGGGCATGGTTTGCACATAAGATTAAAAATCTGGGTACCCAATTCCTAATTAATACAAATGATATAATTTAAATATATTTTAAATTATGCATGCCTTAATTTGGTTAAATGTTTTTACTTATATTTCTTCTTAAATCTTTTTTTTTTCTTAGTTATCTTCTTCTTCTTCTTCTTCATTCTTTATCACTATTGGCGTGACATTTATATTTTAATTTTTGAAAAAACATACTTTATCATCATATTTTTTTTAAAAAGGATACATGTACGGACAAAACGGACAAAACCAGGCTATTTAATTTTTAAAACATACGGGTATAGGCCAGGTACGAATATGCCATAAAACTTGAATCCCTACCATTCATTCTCCTTAAAGAGAAGATGACAACATATCAAAACCCACCAAAAACATGAGTTGAGCTGTGCGAGGGCGAAGTTTAATTGAATAAGAGTATTGGCAGTGGAAACAGAAAGAGGAAGCCTCACACCATACTTGAATTAATCAATGTGGAAGGTGACCTAACCATTGGAAGGACGACTAGGCCTTTCCCCTACTAGCGGTGCCTTAAACTTGACGATTGTTGGAAGCTTAAGCTCATTCCACAACCACCTCAACTTGAGTCATCCACCATAGAAGGGATGAAATCTATAGGGAAGACCTTGTCATCCCGAACCAACCTAACTTCCTCGATAGGGTCTTCTGGTTGGTCGAATGAACTGGCCTTAGCGTCACCCAGATTCGCAACAGATAGGCAGGTTTGTGGCGTGTTAGCCAGTGCAGTTGGCTGGTTGTCACTAGAGCCGCGTTCTTTGTTGCGTAAATTATTGCAAGTGCACAATACCGTTAACAAGTAATAAAGTGATGAATAAAGTATCGTTCCCATAGAGACTTGTTACTGAATTTCTATGTTAAATATTAAAATTGTTTCACCCTAATCTTATTTAAACACCAATTAAAATTCGTTGTAATCTAAACAATAAAGTTATATCTAAAATAAATCAAAATTATTCAAAGTAATCAGAATAATTAAAACCTAGAATTACAATCTTCTATCATATTTCAATTGGATTTATCTAACTAGTTTTCAATTAATTAATTAATTAAATTTGTTAACCAAGAGTCTAAATTATTTACAAGCCTCTCTCGATGGTCAAGAAGAAATACCTTGAATAATTAAATCTCTATATTTCTATGAAATTTAAATTAAAACAAGATTCATTAAGATTATATTTTTCAATGGTTCCACATGTCACATGAGTATATTTCTATCTCACATGAGTATATTTCTATCTCACATGAACTCAATAACTTTCGCCCTTATGATCATATGTTATTTTAATCAACTTCACAAATCTAAACTCCCTTCGCCAAGATCAAGTAGATTCAACAAATCATCTAATTAGTGATCAAGTAATTAGAAGCATTAAAAACTGATTAAAATAAACAACACTAAATAATCAATTAAAATCTAAAATCAAACATAAAATATATGAGATCCAATTGTAACTCTAGACAAACAACTTAGCTCATAATTGAAATAGAAAAGAACATAAAAATATTGATGAACATGTTGAATAGAAATAAGAAGAATCTAGAAAACCAATTAGAAGATGTTGAAGCTGCTCCCTTGTTTCGAACTTCGTGTTCTTCGCCTCCTTCGATTCAATTTTCTTCAGCTCGCTCTCTTATCTCTTTTATCCTCTATGATGCTTTGAAAACCCTAAACAATGGTCTTTATATAGCTACAAGTCCATAGGAAGTCTTCCAAGAAGTGTCCAAGTCGAACTAGGAAAGTTCGCAACAAAATTAGAAAGTTTCTATTTTGAATCGCATATCCACTTTCTTCATCACCGTTTTCCTTCTTGTTCTCCACTCCAAATCAACCTAAAAACCCTTATTCTTGTATTATGTCAAGTAAAGAATCCATAAAAACAAACCACGTCCAATTCGAAGTTAAATTGAGAAAGTTATGGTCGAAATACAAAAGTTGCGCAAAATCAAATTTTTCGGTGCCGCAACGCCCAGTTATGGGTTTTTACCCATGTTTTTCCTGATTTTCTTGTGGACTTCGCCAATTTTTCACACTCCTAAGGCTTGGATGCACTTGTTTATTCACTCTTACTCCCTTGGCTCCTCTTGCATCATGTCTTCATTTTATCAATCATCATTTAGAACATCAAAGCACCTACAAAACATATCAAACCAAGTGAGTATCATGCTTTAATAATCTCATGAACCAACCTATAGAAATCCATATCGAAATAATACAAAAACACCAAAATGTAACTAAACTATCAAATAACCAAATTTATGATAAACTAACTGAATATATGAACTAAATACCATAAAACACACCTAAAACATGCTCTAAAACATATACTAAATACCTACTTATCAAACACCCCCAAACTTAGGACTTTGATCATCCCGAACAAATGAAAAATAAAACTAAAACTCATGATTAACATCTCCTTTCTAAAATCACATTCTCACACAAATAAAGACTTAATCATTGTAAACACATATATGGCCTCCAAGGTTACACCAAAAAGAATATTCACTTCTAGGAAGAACTTCAAGAGTGTAGAGTTGTCTAGAATTTCAACCCAACTCTTACCAAGCTTCACCTTTGATTCCTTCACACATAAGTACATAGCTAATCTCATCAAACTAATCATGCAAGTCATGAGCAAATGCAAACAAGTATTAAGTGTAAGATCTCAAAATATATTATTTAGATTGGAACTCTATAGGCTAGTCTTTCACACCACTCTCCACTAATGTAGATCACACACCATTCAGAATCAAAAGGTTTTTCATAGGTTGTAATGCAAGGCTTAGGTTCAAAGGTAGGGAAAAATAGGAAAATTGTAGCTCAAAAACACCCTAAACACTTTGATTAATTGCTAACATCCATTACATTACATTTGAAACCAAAACCCTAATTTCAGTGCATATATTCCATGTAAAATTCAACTTTTCATGCACTCCCCATTCTTTTGTTTACTTCTTATCATCATTCATTTTTTTCTTTCTTTCATAGAATGCTATACCCCCAAACTTATTTCTTTTCAACACATAGATGTAACACCCTTTTCTTTTTTTTTTTTTTTCATTTTCTTTTCTTTTTCAATATAACTCATAAGCAAACTTCACATTTTTTTTTTCTTTTCTTCTTTATCACCTTTTTCTTTCCCATTGTTCTTCCTTCCAAATAATAACACTCCAACATGATCAAAGTGTATAAGGTACATAGGTTGAAAAATAAGGAATTTAAACATGACAAGCTCAAAGTTCATGATGCATAGATAACAAAGAAAAAGATATTCAGCTCAAAATGGGAACTATGGATAAAATAAAAAGTAAGGTAGGCTATTTGGCTCAAACTTTTTCAAACATGGCCTAAATCATCTTCCTCAAGGTGTGTTTTCTAGGATTTTGCCTCGAGAAGTGATCAAACTTGTTCTAGAATCCCAAGAGATCTAAAATATGAATTAGCAAGCAAAAGTCCATTCCCAACAATCTTAATCTAATGATAAAAACCATTCATGATTGGTTAAGTCTCTCCAACAAAACTCAACAAAAATGGATCAAGCACACAGACATATAGGTACTCTCTACATTCTCCTATCGTTTCATATCTTTAAAGTGTTCTCATGTCATTGGCCTTCCATAAGTAAGCCAAAAATTGTAAAAGAATGTGACTACCTAACCTAAACTAATGCACACTCAGCAAACTTACCATGACAAAAATTCAAAACTCTCCCCCCAAACGTAAAGCGAGCATTTTCCTCAATGCATGACATAAATAAAGAAAAACAGAGGCAAATACAAAAGAAGAGAGTTTAGAAAAACCCCCTTAACCCAAATGGGTGTAGATCTCATATGATGCACTCCAATTGCCTCTCCTAGATCCTCCAAGAGAACCCCTAAACTTGCTTTAGAACCTAGAAAAGGAAAAGAAATGAATACGTTAATTGCACGAAACTCAAATCTATACTACAATGACTAAAAACATAAAACACATAAAATAAGAAAACTCCAAAACTGATAGGTTGCCTCCCAACAAGCGCTTGGTTTAAAGTCCTCAGCCCGACTGTCAGTCACATCGCCATCACGGCTCCCCAAGAGTGATGCCCTCATCCCCCCGCATCTCTTGGCCAAAGTAGTGCTTCAACCGTTGTCCATTAACTCGAAAGCATACACTACTCTCATTCTTCAGCTCAACCGCTCCAAAAAAGAGGACACGCTCCATCATGAAAGGTCTTGACCATCTTGACTTCAACTTACCTGGGAACAACTTCAATCTTGAATTGAATAGGAGTTCTTATTGCCCCGGTTCAAAATCTCTCTTCTCAATGTTCTTGTCATGCCACTTCTTGGTCC
>JAYMFD010000415.1:0-41679 GCA_035771175.1 Paratinospora sagittata
ACTTCGGAAGCTATTGTTTGATGTGTTCTTCATGCAAAACAGGTGATGTGTTGTTTTTTGATGTGTTATCTTACCAAGACCACTTCATATACTTAAGAGTTTTAAACAATGGATAGCCTCTGCAAATCATAGCACAAAAGGGATAAAATGAAGAACTTGCTGAACATCAAGACAGATTGCGATTTTGATTCAATTCGAAACCTTTTTTTGCGAATGCAAGAATCATTACTTTCTTTTCTTGAAAAACTCTTTGGAAAGCTCAATCTAACTTGCAAAGATCGTACGTGTTGTATTTTTGAAAATCAGAGAATGAGTGTTTTATAAAATTTGAAGTTGAAGGTTAAAGAGCAAGAGTACTACAAAATGATTTAAATTTAAAACATTGTTTAATCTAAAGTTGTTTTGGGCGTGCGAGGCAATGGGAATCATCTAGGTGTTACTAGAGAATATTTCAATTAAGATAACCTGGCAAAACAGTATAAGGAATAGAAAAATCCAGTACGGAGAAGTGCCCACATTTTTCTCGTTAGAAATATCAGATTTTAGACTAAGACGTGGATAGCGTGCTATTAGGATGTGTACCATCTTCTCTATTGACAGATAGCAGGCTATAGCAGGTCGATATACACAAACCCGAGAGGTCGAGTTTTTTAGACTTTCCGATAGCGTGTTATCAAGGCCTATAGCGCGCTATTGCCCATTTTACTAAAAATGAAAAAATCACGGCAATAGCTCTATAGCGAGTTATCAAAGGGGATAGCGAGCTATAGACAATTTTCCGAAAATATAAATGCTTTATTATTGAACCCTGTCTGCGTGCTATCAGCACTGACAGTGCGCTAGTGCCTTCTGAAAATTTTTGACAAATTTTGGATAGCCTTATTTTTTAAAAATTAATATCTTAACACTAAAGAACCATTTCATTGACTCAAAACACTTTGATATAAGATTAAACACTTTTAAATAATTCAAAACTCATTGAAATTATGATTAAACCTTTCGAAAAACATTTTTTTCAAAATGAAAAACTATATCGAAAGCAATTTTGAAGACTTTGCAATTTTCAGAGTTTTAGTGCTGAGATTGATCGAGGGGTTACCCTACACACCAGAGATCAAACTAATGCATTAGACATGAGATATGTCTTCGTTCTTCGAGCTTGATCTTTGTAGACTTCGGAAGCTGTTGTTTTGATGTGTTCTTCATGCAAAACAGGTGATGCGTTGTTTTTTTATGTGTTATCTTACCAAGACCACTTCATATACTTAAGAGTTTTAAACAATGGATAGCCTCTGCAAATCTTAGCACAAAAGGGATAAAATGAAGAACATGCTGAACATCAAGACAGATTGCAATTTTGATTCAATTCGAAGCTTGTTTTTGCGAATGCAAGAATCATTACTTTCTTCTCTTGAAAAACCCTTTGGAAAGCTCGATTTAACTTGCAAAAATTGTGCGTGTTGTATTTTTGAAAATCAGAGAATGAGTGTTTTATATAATTTGAAGTTGAAGGATAAAGAGCAAGAGTACTACAAAATTATATGAATTCAAAACATTGTTTGATCTAAAGTTGCTTTGGGCTTGCGAGGCAATTGGAATCATCTATGTGGTACTAGAGAATATTTCAATTAAGATAACCTGGAAAACTGTGCAAGGAATAGAAAAATTGGGCAACCAGAAATGCCCACATTTTTCTCGTTAGAAATATCAGATTATAGTCTAAGACGTGGATAGCGTGATATTAGGGTGTGTACCATCTTCTCTATTAACAGATAGCAGGTTATAGCAGGTCGATATATACAAACCCGAGAGGTCGAGTTTTTTAGACTTTTCGAAAGCGTGTTATCAAGGCCTATAGCGCACTATTGCACATTTTACAAAAAATGGAAAAATCACGGCAACAGCCCTATAGCGAGTTATGAAAGGGGATAGCGCGCTATAGACAATTTCCCCAAAAAATAAATGTTTTATTATTGAACCCTGTCTGCGTGCTATCAAGACTGATAGTGCGCTAGTGCCTTCTGAAAAATTTTGGCAAATTGCTGGATAGCCTTATTTTTGAAAAATTAATATTTTGACACTAAAGAACCATTTCATTGTCTCAAAACACTTTGATATAAGATTAAACACTTTTAAATAATTCAAAACTCATTGAAATTATGATTACAACCTTTCGGAAAACATTTTTTTCAAAATGAAATACTATATCGAAAGTGATTTTTAAGACTTTGCAATTTTCAGAGTTTTAGTGCTAAGATTGATCGAGGGGTTACCCTACACACCAGAGATGAAACTGACGACATGAGATATGTCTTCGTTCTTCGAGCTTGATCTTTGTAGACTTCGGAAGCTATTGTTTGATGTGTTCTTCATGCAAAACAGGTGATGTGTTGTTTTTTGATGTGTTATCTTACCAAGACCACTTCATATACTTAAGAGTTTTAAACAATGGATAGCCTCTGCAAATCTTAGCACAAAAGGGATAAAATGAAGAACTTGCTGAACATCAAGACAGATTGCGATTTTGATTCAATTCGAAACCTTTTTTTCCGAACGCAAGAATCATTACTTTCTTTTCTTGAAAAACTCTTTGGAAAGCTCAATCTAACTTGCAAAAATCGTGCGTGTTGTATTTTTGAAAATCAGAGAATGAGTGTTTTATAAAATTTGAAGTTGAAGGTTAAAGAGCAAGAGTACTACAAAATGATTTAAATTTAAAACATTGTTTAATCTAAAGTTGTTATGGCCGTGCGAGGCAATGGGAATCATCTAGGTGTTACTAGAGAATATTTCAATTAAGATAACCTGGCAAAACAGTGCAAGGAATTGAAAAATCCAGTAAGGAGAAGTGCCCACATTTTTCTTGTTAGAAATATCAGATTTTAGACTAAGACGTGGATAGCGTGCTATTAGGATGTGTATCATCTTCTCTATTGACAGATAGCAAGCTATAGCAGGTCGATATACACAAACCCGAGAGGTCGAGTTTTTTAGACTTTCCGATAGCGTGTTATCAAGGCCTATAGCGCGCTATTGCCTATTTTACTAAAAATGAAAAAATCACGGCAACAGCTCTATAGCCAGTTATCAAAGGGGATAGCGCACTATAGACAATTTTCCGAAAAAATAAATGCTTTCTTATTGAACCCTGTCTGCGTGCTATCAACACTGACAGTGCGCTAGTGCCTTCTGAAAATTTTTGACAAATTCTGGATAGCCTTATTTTTGAAAAATTAATATTTTAACACTAAAGAACCATTTCATTGACTCAAAACACTTTGATATAAGATTAAACACTTTTAAATAATTCAAAACACATTGAAATTATGATTAAAACCTTTCGGAAAACATTTTTTTCAAAATGAAAAACTATATCGGAAGTGATTTTGAAGACTTTGCAATTTTCAGAGTTTTAGTGCTGAGATTGATCGAGGGGTTACCCTACACACCAGAGATGAAACTAACGCATTTGACATGAGATATGTCTTTGTTCTTCGAGCTTGATCTTTGTAGACTTCAGAAGCTATTGTTTTGATGTGTTCTTCATGCAAAACAGGTGATGCGTTGTTTTTTGATGTGTTATCTTACCAAGACCACTTCATATACTTAAGAGTTTTAAACAATGGATAGCCTCTGCAAATCTTAGCACAAAAGGGATAAAATGAAGAACATGCTGAACATCAAGACAGATTGCAATTTTGATTCAATTCGAAGCTTGTTTTTGCGAATGCAAGAATCATTACTTTCTTCTCTTGAAAAACCCTTTGGAAAGCTCGATCTAACTTGTAAAAATTGTGCGTGTTGTATTTTTGAAAATCAGAGAATGAGTGTTTTATATAATTTGAAGTTGAAAGATAAAGAGCAAGAGTACTACAAAATTATACGAATTCAAAACATTGTTTAATCTAAAGTTGCTTTGGGCTTGCGAGGCAATGGGAATCATTTATGTGGTACTAGAGAATATTTCAATTAAGATAACCTGGCAAAACTGTGCAAGGAATAGAAAAATCGGGCAAGCAGAAATGCCCACATTTTTCTCGTTAGAAATATCAGATTATAGTCTAAGACGTGGATAGCGTGATATTAGGGTGTGTGACATCTTCTCTATTAACAGATAGCAGGTTATAGCAGGTCGATATATACAAACCTGAGAGGTCGAGTTTTTTAGACTTTCCGATAGCGTGTTATCAAGGCCTATAGCGCGCTATTGCCCATTTTACTAAAAATGGAAAAATCACGGCAACAGCTCTATAGCGAGTTATGAAAGGGGATAGCGCGCTATAGACAATTTTCCAAAAAAATAAATGTTTTATTATTGAACCCTGTATGCGTGCTATTAACACTGATAGTGCGCTAGTGCCTTCTGAAAATTTTTGGCAAATTGCTGGATAGCCTTATTTTTGAAAAATTAATATTTTGACACTAAAGAACCATTTCATTGACTCAAAACACTTTGATATAAGATTAAACACTTTTAAATAATTCAAAACTCATTGAAATTATGATTAAAACCTTTCGGAAAACATTTTTTTCAAAATGAAAAACTATATCGAAAGCGATTTTGAAGACTTTGCAATTTTCAGAGTTTTAGTGCTGAGATTGATCGAGGGGTTACCCTGCACAACAGAGATGAAACTAACTCATTTGACATGAGATATGTCTTCGTTCTTCGAGCTTGATCTTTGTAGACTTCTGAAGCTATTGTTTTGATGTGTTCTTCATGCAAAACAGGTGATGCGTTGTTTTTTGATGTGTTATCTTACCAAGACCACTTCATATACTTAAGAGTTTTAAACAATGGATAGCCTCTGCAAATCTTAGCACAAAAGGGATAAAATGAAGAACATGCTGAACATCAAGACAGATTGCAATTTTGATTCAATTCGAAGCTTGTTTTTGCGAATGCAAGAATCATTACTTTCTTCTCTTGAAAAACCCTTTGGAAAGCTCGATTTAACTTGCAAAAATTGTGCGTGTTGTATTTTTGAAAATCAGAGAATGAGTGTTTTATATAATTTGAAGTTGAAGGATAAAGAGCAAGAGTACTACAAAATTATATGAATTCAAAACATTGTTTGATCTAAAGTTGCTTTGGGCTTGCGAGGCAATTGGAATCATCTATGTGGTACTAGAGAATATTTCAATTAAGATAACCTGGAAAACTGTGCAAGGAATAGAAAAATTGGGCAACCAGAAATGCCCACATTTTTCTCGTTAGAAATATCAGATTATAGTCTAAGACGTGGATAGCGTGATATTAGGGTGTGTACCATCTTCTCTATTAACAGATAGCAGGTTATAGCAGGTCGATATATACAAACCCGAGAGGTCGAGTTTTTTAGACTTTCCGATAGCGTGTTATCAAGGCCTATAGCGCACTATTGCACATTTTACAAAAAATGGAAAATCACGGCAACAGCCCTATAGCGAGTTATGAAAGGGGATAGCGCGCTATAGACAATTTCCCAAAAAAATAAATGTTTTATTATTGAACCCTGTATGCGTGCTATCAACACTGATAGTGCGCTTGTGCCTTCTGAAAAATTTTGGCAAATTGCTGGATAGCCTTATTTTTGAAAAATTAATATTTTGACACTAAAGAACCATTTCATTGTCTCAAAACACTTTGATACAAGATTAAACACTTTTAAATAATTCAAAACTCATTGGAATTATGATTACAACCTTTCGGAAAACATTTTTTTCAAAATGAAATACTATATCGAAAGTGATTTTTAAGACTTTGCAATTTTCAGAGTTTTAGTGCTAAGATTGATCGAGGGGTTACCCTACACACCAGAGATGAAACTGACGACATGAGATATGTCTTCGTTCTTCGAGCTTGATCTTTTTAGACTTCGGAAGCTATTGTTTGATGTGTTCTTCATGCAAAACAGGTGATGTGTTGTTTTTTGATGTGTTATCTTACCAAGACCACTTCATATACTTAAGAGTTTTAAACAATGGATAGCCTCTGCAAATCTAAGCACAAAAGGGATAAAATGAAGAACTTGCTGAACATCAAGACAGATTGCGATTTTGATTCAATTCGAAACCTTTTTTCCCGAATGCAAGAATCATTACTTTCTTTTCTTGAAAAACTCTTTGGAAAGCTCAATCTAACTTGCAAAAATCGTGCGTGTTGTATTTTTGAAAATCAGAGAATGAGTGTTTTATAAAATTTGAAGTTGAAGGTTAAAGAGCAAGAGTACTACAAAATGATTTAAATTTAAAACATTGTTTAATCTAAAGTTGTTTTGGGCGTGCGAGGCAATGGGAATCATCTAGGTGTTACTAGAGAATATTTCAATTAAGATAACCTGGCAAAACAGTGTAAGGAATAGAAAAATCCAGTACGGAGAAGTGCCCACATTTTTCTTGTTAGAAATATCAGATTTTAGACTAAGACGTGGACAGCGTGCTATTAGGATGTGTATCATCTTCTCTATTGACAGATAGCAAGCTATAGCAGGTCGATATACACAAACCCGAGAGGTCGAGTTTTTTAGACTTTACGATAGCGTGTTATCAAGGCCTATAGCGCGCTATTGCCTATTTTACTAAAAATGAAAAAATCACGGCAACAGCTCTATAGCGAGTTATCAAAGGGGATAGCGCGCTATAGACAATTTTTCGAAATAATAAATGCTTTAATATTGAACCCTGTCTGCGTGCTGTCAACACTGACAGTGCGCTAGTGCCTTCTGAAAATTTTTGACAAATTCTGGATAGCCTTATTTTTGAAAAATTAATATTTTAACACTAAAGAACTATTTCATTGACTCAAAACACTTTGATATAAGATTAAACAATTTTAAATAATTCAAAACTCATTGAAATTATGATTAAAACCTTTCGGAAAACATTTTTTTCAAAATGAAAAACTATATCGAAAGCGATTTTGAAGACTTTGCAATTTTCAGAGTTTTAGTGCTGAGATTGATCGAGGGGTTACCCTACACACCAGAGATGAAACTAACGCATTTGACATGAGATATGTCTTCGTTCTTCGAGCTTGATCTTTGTAGACTTCAGAAGCTATTGTTTTGATGTGTTCTTCATGCAAAACAGGTGATGCGTTGGTTTTTTATGTGTTATCTTACCAAGACCACTTCATATACTTAAGAGTTTTAAACAATGGATAGCCTCTGCAAATCTTAGCACAAAAGGGATAAAATGAAGAACATGCTGAACATCAAGACAGATTGCAATTTTGATTCAATTCGAAGCTTGTTTTTGCGAATGCAAGAATCATTACTTTCTTCTCTTGAAAAACCTTTTGGAAAGCTCAATCTAACTTGCGAAAATTGTGCGTGTTGTATTTTTGAAAATCAGAGAATGAGTGTTTTATATAATTTGAAGTTGAAGGATAAAGAGCAAGAGTACTACAAAATTATATGAATTCAAAACATTGTTTAATCTAAAGTTGCTTTGGGCTTGCGAGGCAATGGGAATCATTTATGTGGTACTAGAGAATATTTCAATTAAGATAACCTGGAAAACTGTGCAAGGAATAGAAAAATTGGGCAAGCAGAAATGCCCACATTTTTCTCGTTAGAAATATCAGATTATAGTCTAAGACGTGGATAGCGTGATATTAGGGTGTGTACCATCTTCTCTATTAACAGATAGCAGGTTATAGCAGGTCGATATATACAAACCCGAGAGGTCGAGTTTTTTAGACTTTCCGATAGCGTGTTATCAAGGCCTATAGCGCACTATTGCACATTTTACAAAAAACGGAAAAATCACGGCAACAGCTCTATAGCGAGTTATGAAAGGGGATAGCGCGCTATAGACAATTTTCCAAAAAAATAAATGTTTTATTATTGAACCCTGTCTGCGTGCTATTAACACTGATAGTGCGCTAGTGCCTTCTGAAAATTTTTGGCAAATTGCTGGATAGCCTTATTTTTGAAAAATTAATATTTTGACACTAAAGAACCATTTCATTGACTCAAAACACTTTGATATAAGATTAAACACTTTTAAATAATTCAAAACTCATTGAAATTATGATTAAAACCTTTCGGAAAACATTTTTTTCAAAATGAAAAACTATATCGAAAGCGATTTTGAAGACTTTGCAATTTTCAGAGTTTTAGTGCTGAGATTGATCGAGGGGTTACCCTACACACCAGAGATGAAACTAATGCATTAGACATGAGATATGTCTTTGTTCTTCGAGCTTAATCGTTGTAGACTTCGAAAGCTATTGTTTGATGTGTTCTTTTTTGATGTGTTATCTTACCGAGACCACTTCATATACTTAGTGTTTTTAACAATGGATAGCCTCTGCAAATCTTAGCACAAAAGGGATAAAATGAAGAACTTGCTGAACATCAAGACAAATTGCAATTTTGATTCAATTCGAAGCCTTTTTTTGCGAATGCAAGAATCATTACTTTCTTTTCTTGAAAAACTCTTTGGAAAGCTCAATCTAACTTGCAAAAATCGTGCGTGTTGTATTTTTGAAAATCAGAGAATGAGTGTTTTATAAAATTTGAAGTTGAAGGTTAAAGAGCAAGAGTACTACAAAATGATTTGAATTTAAAACATTGTTTAATCTAAAATTGTTTTGGGCGTGCGAGACAATGGGAATCATCTAGGTGTTACTAGAGAATATTTCAATTAAGATAACCTGGCAAAACAGTGTAAGGAATAGAAAAATCCAGTAAGGAAAAGCGCCCACATTTTTCTCGTTAGAAATATCAGATTTTAGACTAAGACGTGGATAGCGTGCTATTAGGATGTGTACCATCTTCTGTATTGACAGATAGCAGGCTATAGCAGGTCGATATACACAAACCCGAGAGGTCGAGTTTTTTAGACTTTCCGATAGCGTGTTATCAAGGCCAATAGCGCGCTATTGCCCATTTTACTAAAAATGAAAAAATCACGGCAACAGCTCTATAGCGAGTTATCAAAGGGGATAGCGCGCTCTAGACAATTTTCCGAAAAAATAAATGTTTTATTATTGAACCCTGTCTGCGTGCTATCAACACTGATAGTGCCCTAGTGCCTTCTGAAAATTTTTGACAAATTCTGGATAGCCTTATTTTTGAAAAATTAATATTTTGACACTAAAGAACCATTTCATTGACTCAAAACACTTTGATATAAGATTAAACACTTTTAAATAATTCAAAACTCATTGAAATTATGATTAAAACCTTTCGAAAAACATTTTTTTTCAAAATGAAAAACTATATCGAAAGCGATTTTGAAGACTTTGCAATTTTCAGAGTTTTAGTGCTGAGATTGATCGAGGGGTTACCCTACACACCAGAGATGAAACTAATGCATTAGACATGAGATATGTCTTCGTTCTTCGACCTTAATCTTTGTAGACTTCGAAAGCTATTGTTTGATGTGTTTTTTTTTTATGTGTTATCTTACCGAGACCACTTCATGTACTTAGTGTTTTAAACAATGGATAGCCTCTGCAAATCTTAGCACAAAAGGGATAAAATGAAGAACTTGCTGAACATCAAGACAGATTGCAATTTTGATTCAATTCGAAGCGTTTTTTTGAGAATGCAAGAATCATTACTTTCTTCTCTTGAAAAACTCTTTGGAAAGCTCAATCTAACTTGCAAAAATCGTGCGTGTTGTATTTTTGAAAAATCAGAGAATGAGTGTTTTATAAAATTTGAAGTTGACGGTTAAAGAGCAAGAGTACTACAAAATGATTTGAATTTAAAACATTGTTTAATCTAAAGTTGTTTTGGGCGTGCGAGACATCATCTAGGTGTTACTAGAGAATATTTCAATTAAGATAACCTGGCAAAACAGTGTAAGGAATAGAAAAATCCAGTAAGGAAAAGTGCCCACATTTTTCTCGTTAGAAATATCAGATGTTAGACTAAGACGTGGATAGCGTGCTATTAGGATGTGTACCATCTTCTCTATCGACAGATAGCAGGCTATAGCAGGTCGATATACACAAACCCGAGAGGTCGAGTTTTTTAGACTTTCCGATAGCGTGTTATCAAGGCCTATAGCGCGCTATTCCCCATTTTACTAAAAATGAAAAAATCACGGCAACAGCTCTATAGCGAGTTATCATAGGGGATAGCGCGCTATAGACAATTTTCCGAAAAAATAAATGCTTTATTATTGAACCCTGTATGCGTGCTATCAACACTGATAGTGCGCTAGTGCCTTCTGAAAATTTTTGACAAATTCTGGATAGCCTTATTTTTGAAAAATTAATATTTTGACACTAAAGAACCATTTCATTGACTCAAAACACTTTGATATAAGATTAAACACTTTTAAATAATTCAAAACTCATTGAAATTATGATTAAAACCTTTCGGAAAACATTTTTTTCAAAATGAAAAACTATATCGAAAGCGATTTTGAAGACTTTGCAATTTTCAGAGTTTTAGTGCTGAGATTGATCGAGGGGTTACCCTACACACCAGAGATGAAACTAATGCATTAGACATGAGATATGTCTTCGTTCTTCGAGCTTAATCTTTGTAGACTTCGAAAGCTATTGTTTGATGTGTTCTTTTTTGATGTGTTATCTTACCGAGACCACTTCATATACTTAGTGTTTTAAACAATGGATAGCCTCTGCAAATCTTAGCACAAAAGGGATAAAATGAAGAACTTGCTGAACATCAAGACAGATTGCAATTTTGATTCAATTCGAAGCCTTTTTTTGCGAATGCAAGAATCATTACTTTCTTTTCTTGAAAAACTCTTTGGAAAGCTCAATCTAACTTGCAAAAATCGTGCGTGTTGTATTTTTGAAAATCAGAGAATGAGTGTTTTATAAAATTTGAAGTTGAAGGTTAAAGAGCAAGAGTACTACAAAATGATTTGAATTTAAAACATTGTTTAATCTAAAGTTGTTTTGGGCGTGCGAGACAATGGGAATCATCTAGGTGTTACTAGAGAATATTTCAATTAAGATAACCTGGCAAAACAGTGTAAGGAATAGAAAAATCCAGTAAGGAAAAGTGCCCACATTTTTCTCGTTAGAAATATCAGATTTTAGACTAAGACGTGGATAGCGTGCTATTAGGATGTGTACCATCTTCTCTATTGACAGATAGCAGGCTATAGCAGGTCGATATACACAAACCCGAGAGGTCAAGTTTTTTAGACTTTCCGATAGCGTGTTATCAAGGCCTATAGCGCGCTATTGCCCATTTTACTAAAAATGAAAAAATCACGGCAACAGCTCTATAGCGAGTTATCAAAGGGGATAGCGCGCTATAGACAATTTTCCGAAAAAATAAATGCTTTATTATTGAACCCTGTCTGCGTGCTATCAACACTGATAGTGCGCTAGTGCCTTCTGAAAATTTTTGACAAATTCTGGATAGCCTTATTTTTGAAAAATTAATATTTTGACACTAAAGAACCATTTCATTGACTCAAAACACTTTGATATAAGATTAAACACTTTTAAATAATTCAAAACTCATTGAAATTATGATTAAAACCTTTTGGAAAACATTTTTTTCAAAATGAAAAACTATATCGAAAGCGATTTTGAAGACTTTGCAATTTTCAGAGTTTTAGTGCTGAGATTGATCGAGGGGTTACCCTACACACCAGAGATGAAACTAATGCATTAGACATGAGATATGTCTTCGTTCTTCGAGCTTAATCTTTGTAGACTTCGAAAGCTATTGTTTGATGTGTTCTTTTTTTATGTGTTATCTTACCGAGACCACTTCATATACTTAGTGTTTTAAGCAATGGATAGCCTCTGCAAATCTTAGCACAAAAGGGATAAAATGAAGAACTTGCTGAACATCAAGACAGATTGCAATTTTGATTCAATTCGAAGCCTTTTTTTGCGAATGCAAGAATCATTACTTTTTTCTCTTGAAAAACTCCTTGGAAAGCTCAATCTAACTTGCAAAAATCGTGCGTGTTGTATTTTTGAAAATCAGAGAATGAGTGTTTTATAAAATTTGAAGTTGAAGGTTAAAGAGCAAGAGTACTACAAAATGATTTGAATTTAAAACATTGTTTAATCTAAAGTTGTTTTGGGCGTGCGAGACAATGGGAATCATCTAGGTGTTACTAGAGAATATTTCAATTAAGATAACCTGGCAAAACTGTGTAAGGAATAGAAAAATCCAGCAAGGAGAAGTGCCCACATTTTTCTCGTTAGAAATATCAGATTTTAGTCTAAGACGTGGATAGCGTGCTATTAGGGTGTGTACCATCTTCTCTATCGACAGATAGCAGGCTATAGCAGGTCGATATACACAAACCCGAGAGGTCGAGTTTTTTCGACTTTTCGATAGAGTGTTATCAAGGCCTATAGCGCGCTATTGCCCATTTTACTAAAAATGAAAAAATCACGGCAACAGCTCTATAGCGAGTTATCAAAGGGGATAGCGCGCTATAGACAATTTTCCGAAAAAATAAATGCTTTATTATTGAACCCTGTCTGCGTGCTATCAACACTGATAGTGCGCTAGTGCCTTCTGAAAATTTTTGACAAATTCTGGATAGCCTTATTTTTGAAAAATTAATATTTTAACACTAAAGAACCATTTCATTGACTCAAAACACTTTGATATAAGATTAAACACTTTTAAATAATTCAAAACTCATTGAAATTATGATTAAAACCTTTCGGAAAACATTTTTTTCAAAATGAAAAACTATATCGAAAGCGATTTTGAAGACTTTGCAATTTTCAGAGTTTTAGTGCTGAGATTGATCGAGGGGTTACCCTACACACCAGAGATGAAACTAATGCATTAGACATGAGATATGTCTTCGTTCTTCGAGCTTAATCTTTGTAGACTTCCAAAGCTATTGTTTGATGTGTTCTTTTTTGATGTGTTATCTTACCGAGACCACTTCATATACTTAGTGTTTTAAACAATGGATAGCCTCTGCAAATCTTAGCACAAAAGGGATAAAATGAAGAACTTGTTGAACATCAAGACAGATTGCAATTTTGATTCAATTCGAAGCCTTTTTTGCGAATGCAAGAATCATTACTTTCTTTTCTTGAAAAACTCTTTGGAAAGCTCAATCTAACTTGCAAAAATCGTGCGTGTTGTATTTTTGAAAATCAGAGAATGAGTGTTTTATAAAATTTGAAGTTGAAGGTTAAAGAGCAAGAGTATTACAAAATGATTTGAATTTAAAACATTGTTTAATCTAAAGTTGTTTTGGGCGTGCGAGACAATGGGAATCATCTAGGTGTTACTAGAGAATATTTCAATTAAGATAACCTGGCAAAACAGTGTAAGGAATAGAAAAATCCAGTAAGGAAAAGTGCCGACATTTTTCTCGTTAGAAATATCAGATTTTAGACTAAGACGTGGATAGCGTGCTATTAGGATGTGTACCATCTTCTCTATTGACAGATAGCAGGCTATAGCAGGTCGATATACACAAACCCGAGAGGTCGAGTTTTTTAGACTTTCCGATAGCGTGTTATCAAGGCCTATAGCGCGCTATTGCCCATTTTACTAAAAATGAAAAAATCACGGGAACAGCTCTATAGCGAGTTATCAAAGGGGATAGCGCGCTATAGACAATTTTCCGAAAAAATAAATGCTTTATTATTGAACCCTGTCTGCGTGCTTTCAACACTGATAGTGCGCTAGTGCCTTCTGAAAATTTTTGACAAATTCTGGATAGCCTTATTTTTGAAAAATTAATATTTTGACACTAAAGAACCATTTCATTGACTCAAAACACTTTGATATAAGATTAAACACTTTTAAATAATTCAAAACTCATTGAAATTATGATTAAAACCTTTTGGAAAACATTTTTTTCAAAATGAAAAACTATATCGAAAGCGATTTTGAAGACTTTGCAATTTTCAGAGTTTTAGTGCTGAGATTGATCGAGGGGTTACCCTACACACCAGAGATGAAACTAATGCATTAGACATGAGATATGTCTTCGTTCTTCGAGCTTAATCTTTGTAGACTTCCAAAGCTATTGTTTGATGTGTTCTTTTTTGATGTGTTATCTTACCGAGACCACTTCATATACTTAGTGTTTTAAACAATGGATAGCCTCTGCAAATCTTAGCACAAAAGGGATAAAATGAAGAACTTGCTGAACATCAAGACAGATTGCAATTTTGATTCAATTCGAAGCCTTTTTTTGCGAATGCAAGAATCATTACTTTCTTTTCTTGAAAAACTCTTTGGAAAGCTCAATCTAACTTGCAAAAATCGTGCGTGTTGTATTTTTTAAAATCAGAGAATGGGTGTTTTATAAAATTTGAAGTTGAAGGTTAAAGAGCAAGAGTACTACAAAATGATTTGAATTTAAAACATTGTTTAATCTAAAGTTGTTTTGGGCGTGCGATACAATGGGAATCATCTAGGTGTTACTAGAGAATATTTCAATTAAGATAACCTGGCAAAACAGTGTAAGGAATAGAAAAATCCAGTAAGGAAAAGTGCCCACATTTTTCTCGTTAGAAATATCAGATTTTAGACTAAGACGTGGATAGCGTGCTATTAGGATGTGTACCATCTTCTCTATTGACAGATAGCAGGCTATAGCAGGTCGATATACACAAACCCGAGAGGTCGAGTTTTTTAGACTTTCCGATAGCGTGTTATCAAGGCCTATAGCGCGCTATTGCCCATTTTACTAAAAATGAAAAAATCACGGGAACAGCTCTATAGCGAGTTATCAAAGGGGATAGCGCGCTATAGACAATTTTCCGAAAAAATAAATGCTTTATTATTGAACCCTGTCTGCGTGCTATCAACACTGATAGTGCGCTAGTGCCTTCTGAAAATTTTTGACAAATTCTGGATAGCCTTATTTTTGAAAAATTAATATTTTGACACTAAAGAACCATTTCATTGACTCAAAACACTTTGATATAAGATTAAACACTTTTAAATAATTCAAAACTCATTGAAATTATGATTAAAACCTTTTGGAAAACATTTTTTTCAAAATGAAAAACTATATCGAAAGCGATTTTGAAGACTTTGCAATTTTCAGAGTTTTAGTGCTGAGATTGATCGAGGGGTTACCCTACACACCAGAGATGAAACTAATGCATTAGACATGAGATATGTCTTCGTTCTTCGAGCTTAATCTTTGTAGACTTTGAAAGCTATTGTTTGATGTGTTCTTTTTTGATGTGTTATCTTACCGAGACCACTTCATATACTTAGTGTTTTAAACAATGGATAGCCTCTGCAAATCTTAGCACAAAAGGGATAAAATGAAGAACTTGCTGAACATCAAGACAGATTGCAATTTTGATTCAATTCGAAGCCTTTTTTTGCGAATGCAAGAATCATTACTTTTTTCTCTTGAAAAACTCTTTGGAAAGCTCAACCTAACTTGCAAAAATCGTGCGTGTTGTATTTTTGAAAATCAGAGAATGAGTGTTTTATAAAATTTGAAGTTGAAGGTTAAAGAGCAAGAGTACTACAAAATGATTTGAATTTAAAACATTGTTTAATCTAAAGTTGTTTTGGGCGTGCGAGACAATGTGAATCATCTAGGTGTTACTAGAGAATATTTCAATTAAGATAACTTGGCAAAACTGTGTAAGGAATAGAAAAATCCAGCAAGGAGAAGTGCCCACATTTTTCTCGTTAGAAATATCAGATTTTAGTCTAAGACGTGGATAGCGTGCTATTAGGGTGTGTACCATCTTCTCTATCGACAGATAGCAGGCTATAGCAGGACGATATACACAAACCCGAGAGGTCGAGTTTTTTCGACTTTTCGATAGAGTGTTATCAAGGCCTATAGCGCGCTATTGCCCATTTTACTAAAAATGAAAAAATCACGGCAACAGCTCTATAGCGAGTTATCAAAGGGGATAGCGCGCTATAGACAATTTTCCGAAAAAATAAATGCTTTATTATTGAACCCTGTCTGCGTGCTATCAACACTGATAGTGCGCTAGTGCCTTCTGAAAATTTTTGACAAATTCTGGATAGCCTTATTTTTGAAAAATTAATATTTTAACACTAAAGAACCATTTCATTGACTCAAAACACTTTGATATAAGATTAAACACTTTTAAATAATTCAAAACTCATTGAAATTATGATTAAAACCTTTCGGAAAACATTTTTTTCAAAATGAAAAACTATATCGAAAGCGATTTTGAAGACTTTGCAATTTTCAGAGTTTTAGTGCTGAGATTGATCGAGGGGTTACCCTACACACCAGAGATGAAACTAATGCATTAGACATGAGATATGTCTTCGTTCTTCGAGCTTAATCTTTGTAGACTTCCAAAGCTATTGTTTGATGTGTTCTTTTTTGATGTGTTATCTTACCGAGACCACTTCATATACTTAGTGTTTTAAACAATGGATAGCCTCTGCAAATCTTAGCACAAAAGGGATAAAATGAAGAACTTGCTGAACATCAAGACAGATTGCAATTTTGATTCAATTCGAAGCCTTTTTTTGCGAATGCAAGAATCATTACTTTCTTTTCTTGAAAAACTCTTTGGAAAGCTCAATCTAACTTGCAAAAATCGTGCGTGTTGTATTTTTGAAAATCAGAGAATGAGTGTTTTATAAAATTTGAAGTTGAAGGTTAAATAGCAAGAGTACTACAAAATGATTTGAATTTAAAACATTGTTTAATCTAAAGTTGTTTTGGGCGTGCGAGACAATGGGAATCATCTAGGTGTTAATAGAGAATATTTCAATTAAGATAACCTGGCAAAACAGTGTAAGGAATAGAAAAATCCAGTAAGGAGAAGTGCCCACATTTTTCTCGTTAGAAATATCAGATTTTAGACTAAGACGTGGATAGGGTGCCATTAGGATGTGTACCATCTTCTCTATTGACAGATAGCAGGCTATAGCAGGTCGATATACACAAACCCGAGAGGTCGAGTTTTTTAGACTTTCCGATAGCGTGTTATCAAGGCCTATAGCGCGCTATTGCCCATTTTACTAAAAATGAAAAAATCACGGGAACAGCTCTATAGCGAGTTATCAAAGGGGATAGCGCGCTATAGACAATTTTTCGAAAAAATAAATGCTTTATTATTGAACCCTGTCTGCGTGCTATCAACACTGATAGTGCGCTAGTGCCTTCTGAAAATTTTTGACAAATTCTGGATAGCCTTATTTTTGAAAAATTAATATTTTGACACTAAAAAACCATTTCATTGACTCAAAACACTTTGATATAAGATTAAACACTTTTAAATAATTCAAAACTCATTGAAATTATGATTAAAACCTTTCGGAAAACATTTTTTTCAAAATGAAAAACTATATCGAAAGCGATTTTGAAGACTTTGCAATTTTCAGAGTTTTAGTGCTGAGATTGATCGAGGGGTTACCCTACACACCAGAGATGAAACTAATGCATTAGACATGAGATATGTCTTCGTTCTTCGAGCTTAATCTTTGTAGACTTCGAAAGCTATTGTTTGATGTGTTCTTTTTTGATGTGTTATCTTACCGAGACCACTTCATATACTTAGTGTTTTAAACAATGGATAGCCTCTGCAAATCTTAGCACAAAAGGGATAAAATGAAGAACTTGCTGAACATCAAGACAGATTGCAATTTTGATTCAATTCGAAGCCTTTTTTTGCGAATGCAAGAATCATTACTTTCTTTTCTTGAAAAACTCTTTGGAAAGCTCAATCTAACTTGCAAAAATCGTGCGTGTTGTATTTTTTAAAATCAGAGAATGGGTGTTTTATAAAATTTGAAGTTGAAGGTTAAAGAGCAAGAGTACTACAAAATGATTTGAATTTAAAACATTGTTTAATCTAAAGTTGTTTTGGGCGTGCGATACAATGGGAATCATCTAGGTGTTACTAGAGAATATTTCAATTAAGATAACCTGGCAAAACAGTGTAAGGAATAGAAAAATCCAGTAAGGAAAAGTGCCCACATTTTTCTCGTTAGAAATATCAGATTTTAGACTAAGACGTGGATAGCGTGCTATTAGGATGTGTACCATCTTCTCTATTGACAGATAGCAGGCTATAGCAGGTCGATATACACAAACCCGAGAGGTCAAGTTTTTTAGACTTTCCGATAGCGTGTTATCAAGGCCTATAGCGCGCTATTGCCCATTTTACTAAAAATGAAAAAATCACGGCAACAGCTCTATAGCGAGTTATCAAAGGGGATAGCGCGCTATAGACAATTTTCCGAAAAAATAAATGCTTTATTATTGAACCCTGTCTGCGTGCTATCAACACTGATAGTGCGCTAGTGCCTTCTGAAAATTTTTGACAAATTCTGGATAGCCTTATTTTTGAAAAATTAATATTTTGACACTAAAGAACCATTTCATTGACTCAAAACACTTTGATATAAGATTAAACACTTTTAAATAATTCAAAACTCATTGAAATTATGATTAAAACCTTTTGGAAAACATTTTTTTCAAAATGAAAAACTATATCGAAAGCGATTTTGAAGACTTTGCAATTTTCAGAGTTTTAGTGCTGAGATTGATCGAGGGGTTACCCTACACACCAGAGATGAAACTAATGCATTAGACATGAGATATGTCTTCGTTCTTCGAGCTTAATCTTTGTAGACTTCGAAAGCTATTGTTTGATGTGTTCTTTTTTTATGTGTTATCTTACCGAGACCACTTCATATACTTAGTGTTTTAAGCAATGGATAGCCTCTGCAAATCTTAGCACAAAAGGGATAAAATGAAGAACTTGCTGAACATCAAGACAGATTGCAATTTTGATTCAATTCGAAGCCTTTTTTTGCGAATGCAAGAATCATTACTTTTTTCTCTTGAAAAACTCCTTGGAAAGCTCAATCTAACTTGCAAAAATCGTGCGTGTTGTATTTTTGAAAATCAGAGAATGAGTGTTTTATAAAATTTGAAGTTGAAGGTTAAAGAGCAAGAGTACTACAAAATGATTTGAATTTAAAACATTGTTTAATCTAAAGTTGTTTTGGGCGTGCGAGACAATGGGAATCATCTAGGTGTTACTAGAGAATATTTCAATTAAGATAACCTGGCAAAACTGTGTAAGGAATAGAAAAATCCAGCAAGGAGAAGTGCCCACATTTTTCTCGTTAGAAATATCAGATTTTAGTCTAAGACGTGGATAGCGTGCTATTAGGGTGTGTACCATCTTCTCTATCGACAGATAGCAGGCTATAGCAGGTCGATATACACAAACCCGAGAGGTCGAGTTTTTTCGACTTTTCGATAGAGTGTTATCAAGGCCTATAGCGCGCTATTGCCCATTTTACTAAAAATGAAAAAATCACGGCAACAGCTCTATAGCGAGTTATCAAAGGGGATAGCGCGCTATAGACAATTTTCCGAAAAAATAAATGCTTTATTATTGAACCCTGTCTGCGTGCTATCAACACTGATAGTGCGCTAGTGCCTTCTGAAAATTTTTGACAAATTCTGGATAGCCTTATTTTTGAAAAATTAATATTTTAACACTAAAGAACCATTTCATTGACTCAAAACACTTTGATATAAGATTAAACACTTTTAAATAATTCAAAACTCATTGAAATTATGATTAAAACCTTTTGGAAAACATTTTTTTCAAAATGAAAAACTATATCGAAAGCGATTTTGAAGACTTTGCAATTTTCAGAGTTTTAGTGCTGAGATTGATCGAGGGGTTACCCTACACACCAGAGATGAAACTAATGCATTAGACATGAGATATGTCTTCGTTCTTCGAGCTTAATCTTTGTAGACTTCGAAAGCTATTGTTTGATGTGTTCTTTTTTTATGTGTTATCTTACCGAGACCACTTCATATACTTAGTGTTTTAAGCAATGGATAGCCTCTGCAAATCTTAGCACAAAAGGGATAAAATGAAGAACTTGCTGAACATCAAGACAGATTGCAATTTTGATTCAATTCGAAGCCTTTTTTTGCGAATGCAAGAATCATTACTTTTTTCTCTTGAAAAACTCCTTGGAAAGCTCAATCTAACTTGCAAAAATCGTGCGTGTTGTATTTTTGAAAATCAGAGAATGAGTGTTTTATAAAATTTGAAGTTGAAGGTTAAAGAGCAAGAGTACTACAAAATGATTTGAATTTAAAACATTGTTTAATCTAAAGTTGTTTTGGGCGTGCGAGACAATGGGAATCATCTAGGTGTTACTAGAGAATATTTCAATTAAGATAACCTGGCAAAACTGTGTAAGGAATAGAAAAATCCAGCAAGGAGAAGTGCCCACATTTTTCTCGTTAGAAATATCAGATTTTAGTCTAAGACGTGGATAGCGTGCTATTAGGGTGTGTACCATCTTCTCTATCGACAGATAGCAGGCTATAGCAGGTCGATATACACAAACCCGAGAGGTCGAGTTTTTTCGACTTTTCGATAGAGTGTTATCAAGGCCTATAGCGCGCTATTGCCCATTTTACTAAAAATGAAAAAATCACGGCAACAGCTCTATAGCGAGTTATCAAAGGGGATAGCGCGCTATAGACAATTTTCCGAAAAAATAAATGCTTTATTATTGAACCCTGTCTGCGTGCTATCAACACTGATAGTGCGCTAGTGCCTTCTGAAAATTTTTGACAAATTCTGGATAGCCTTATTTTTGAAAAATTAATATTTTAACACTAAAGAACCATTTCATTGACTCAAAACACTTTGATATAAGATTAAACACTTTTAAATAATTCAAAACTCATTGAAATTATGATTAAAACCTTTCGGAAAACATTTTTTTCAAAATGAAAAACTATATCGAAAGCGATTTTGAAGACTTTGCAATTTTCAGAGTTTTAGTGCTGAGATTGATCGAGGGGTTACCCTACACACCAGAGATGAAACTAATGCATTAGACATGAGATATGTCTTCGTTCTTCGAGCTTAATCTTTGTAGACTTCCAAAGCTATTGTTTGATGTGTTCTTTTTTGATGTGTTATCTTACCGAGACCACTTCATATACTTAGTGTTTTAAACAATGGATAGCCTCTGCAAATCTTAGCACAAAAGGGATAAAATGAAGAACTTGTTGAACATCAAGACAGATTGCAATTTTGATTCAATTCGAAGCCTTTTTTTGCGAATGCAAGAATCATTACTTTCTTTTCTTGAAAAACTCTTTGGAAAGCTCAATCTAACTTGCAAAAATCGTGCGTGTTGTATTTTTGAAAATCAGAGAATGAGTGTTTTATAAAATTTGAAGTTGAAGGTTAAAGAGCAAGAGTATTACAAAATGATTTGAATTTAAAACATTGTTTAATCTAAAGTTGTTTTGGGCGTGCGAGACAATGGGAATCATCTAGGTGTTACTAGAGAATATTTCAATTAAGATAACCTGGCAAAACAGTGTAAGGAATAGAAAAATCCAGTAAGGAAAAGTGCCGACATTTTTCTCGTTAGAAATATCAGATTTTAGACTAAGACGTGGATAGCGTGCTATTAGGATGTGTACCATCTTCTCTATTGACAGATAGCAGGCTATAGCAGGTCGATATACACAAACCCGAGAGGTCGAGTTTTTTAGACTTTCCGATAGCGTGTTATCAAGGCCTATAGCGCGCTATTGCCCATTTTACTAAAAATGAAAAAATCACGGGAACAGCTCTATAGCGAGTTATCAAAGGGGATAGCGCGCTATAGACAATTTTCCGAAAAAATAAATGCTTTATTATTGAACCCTGTCTGCGTGCTTTCAACACTGATAGTGCGCTAGTGCCTTCTGAAAATTTTTGACAAATTCTGGATAGCCTTATTTTTGAAAAATTAATATTTTGACACTAAAGAACCATTTCATTGACTCAAAACACTTTGATATAAGATTAAACACTTTTAAATAATTCAAAACTCATTGAAATTATGATTAAAACCTTTTGGAAAACATTTTTTTCAAAATGAAAAACTATATCGAAAGCGATTTTGAAGACTTTGCAATTTTCAGAGTTTTAGTGCTGAGATTGATCGAGGGGTTACCCTACACACCAGAGATGAAACTAATGCATTAGACATGAGATATGTCTTCGTTCTTCGAGCTTAATCTTTGTAGACTTCCAAAGCTATTGTTTGATGTGTTCTTTTTTGATGTGTTATCTTACCGAGACCACTTCATATACTTAGTGTTTTAAACAATGGATAGCCTCTGCAAATCTTAGCACAAAAGGGATAAAATGAAGAACTTGCTGAACATCAAGACAGATTGCAATTTTGATTCAATTCGAAGCCTTTTTTTGCGAATGCAAGAATCATTACTTTCTTTTCTTGAAAAACTCTTTGGAAAGCTCAATCTAACTTGCAAAAATCGTGCGTGTTGTATTTTTTAAAATCAGAGAATGGGTGTTTTATAAAATTTGAAGTTGAAGGTTAAAGAGCAAGAGTACTACAAAATGATTTGAATTTAAAACATTGTTTAATCTAAAGTTGTTTTGGGCGTGCGATACAATGGGAATCATCTAGGTGTTACTAGAGAATATTTCAATTAAGATAACCTGGCAAAACAGTGTAAGGAATAGAAAAATCTAGTAAGGAAAAGTGCCCACATTTTTCTCGTTAGAAATATCAGATTTTAGACTAAGACGTGGATAGCGTGCTATTAGGATGTGTACCATCTTCTCTATTGACAGATAGCAGGCTATAGCAGGTCGATATACACAAACCCGAGAGGTCGAGTTTTTTAGACTTTCCGATAGCGTGTTATCAAGGCCTATAGCGCGCTATTGCCCATTTTACTAAAAATGAAAAAATCACGGGAACAGCTCTATAGCGAGTTATCAAAGGGGATAGCGCGCTATAGACAATTTTCCGAAAAAATAAATGCTTTATTATTGAACCCTGTCTGCGTGCTATCAACACTGATAGTGCGCTAGTGCCTTCTGAAAATTTTTGACAAATTCTGGATAGCCTTATTTTTGAAAAATTAATATTTTGACACTAAAGAACCATTTCATTGACTCAAAACACTTTGATATAAGATTAAACACTTTTAAATAATTCAAAACTCATTGAAATTATGATTAAAACCTTTTGGAAAACATTTTTTTCAAAATGAAAAACTATATCGAAAGCGATTTTGAAGACTTTGCAATTTTCAGAGTTTTAGTGCTGAGATTGATCGAGGGGTTACCCTACACACCAGAGATGAAACTAATGCATTAGACATGAGATATGTCTTCGTTCTTCGAGCTTAATCTTTGTAGACTTTGAAAGCTATTGTTTGATGTGTTCTTTTTTGATGTGTTATCTTACCGAGACCACTTCATATACTTAGTGTTTTAAACAATGGATAGCCTCTGCAAATCTTAGCACAAAAGGGATAAAATGAAGAACTTGCTGAACATCAAGACAGATTGCAATTTTGATTCAATTCGAAGCCTTTTTTTGCGAATGCAAGAATCATTACTTTTTTCTCTTGAAAAACTCTTTGGAAAGCTCAACCTAACTTGCAAAAATCGTGCGTGTTGTATTTTTGAAAATCAGAGAATGAGTGTTTTATAAAATTTGAAGTTGAAGGTTAAAGAGCAAGAGTACTACAAAATGATTTGAATTTAAAACATTGTTTAATCTAAAGTTGTTTTGGGCGTGCGAGACAATGTGAATCATCTAGGTGTTACTAGAGAATATTTCAATTAAGATAACTTGGCAAAACTGTGTAAGGAATAGAAAAATCCAGCAAGGAGAAGTGCCCACCTTTTCTCGTTAGAAATATCAGATTTTAGTCTAAGACGTGGATAGCGTGCTATTAGGGTGTGTACCATCTTCTCTATCGACAGATAGCAGGCTATAGCAGGACGATATACACAAACCCGAGAGGTCGAGTTTTTTCGACTTTTCGATAGAGTGTTATCAAGGCCTATAGCGCGCTATTGCCCATTTTACTAAAAATGAAAAAATCACGGCAACAGCTCTATAGCGAGTTATCAAAGGGGATAGCGCGCTATAGACAATTTTCCGAAAAAATAAATGCTTTATTATTGAACCCTGTCTGCGTGCTATCAACACTGATAGTGCGCTAGTGCCTTCTGAAAATTTTTGACAAATTCTGGATAGCCTTATTTTTGAAAAATTAATATTTTAACACTAAAGAACCATTTCATTGACTCAAAACACTTTGATATAAGATTAAACACTTTTAAATAATTCAAAACTCATTGAAATTATGATTAAAACCTTTCGGAAAACATTTTTTTCAAAATGAAAAACTATATCGAAAGCGATTTTGAAGACTTTGCAATTTTCAGAGTTTTAGTGCTGAGATTGATCGAGGGGTTACCCTACACACCAGAGATGAAACTAATGCATTAGACATGAGATATGTCTTCGTTCTTCGAGCTTAATCTTTGTAGACTTCGAAAGCTATTGTTTGATGTGTTCTTTTTTGATGTGTTATCTTACCGAGACCACTTCATATACTTAGTGTTTTAAACAATGGATAGCCTCTGCAAATCTTAGCACAAAAGGGATAAAATGAAGAACTTGCTGAACATCAAGACAGATTGCAATTTTGATTCAATTCGAAGCCTTTTTTTGCGAATGCAAGAATCATTACTTTCTTTTCTTGAAAAACTCTTTGGAAAGCTCAATCTAACTTGCAAAAATCGTGCGTGTTGTATTTTTGAAAATCAGAGAATGAGTGTTTTATAAAATTTGAAGTTGAAGGTTAAATAGCAAGAGTACTACAAAATGATTTGAATTTAAAACATTGTTTAATCTAAAGTTGTTTTGGGCGTGCGAGACAATGGGAATCATCTAGGTGTTAATAGAGAATATTTCAATTAAGATAACCTGGCAAAACAGTGTAAGGAATAGAAAAATCCAGTAAGGAGAAGTGCCCACATTTTTCTCGTTAGAAATATCAGATTTTAGACTAAGACGTGGATAGGGTGCCATTAGGATGTGTACCATCTTCTCTATTGACAGATAGCAGGCTATAGCAGGTCGATATACACAAACCCGAGAGGTCGAGTTTTTTAGACTTTCCGATAGCGTGTTATCAAGGCCTATAGCGCGCTATTGCCCATTTTACTAAAAATGAAAAAATCACGGGAACAGCTCTATAGCGAGTTATCAAAGGGGATAGCGCGCTATAGACAATTTTTCGAAAAAATAAATGCTTTATTATTGAACCCTGTCTGCGTGCTATCAACACTGATAGTGCGCTAGTGCCTTCTGAAAATTTTTGACAAATTCTGGATAGCCTTATTTTTGAAAAATTAATATTTTGACACTAAAAAACCATTTCATTGACTCAAAACACTTTGATATAAGATTAAACACTTTTAAATAATTCAAAACTCATTGAAATTATGATTAAAACCTTTCGGAAAACATTTTTTTCAAAATGAAAAACTATATCGAAAGCGATTTTGAAGACTTTGCAATTTTCAGAGTTTTAGTGCTGAGATTGATCGAGGGGTTACCCTACACACCAGAGATGAAACTAATGCATTAGACATGAGATATGTCTTCGTTCTTCGAGCTTAATCTTTGTAGACTTCGAAAGCTATTGTTTGATGTGTTCTTTTTTGATGTGTTATCTTACCGAGACCACTTCATATACTTAGTGTTTTAAACAATGGATAGCCTCTGCAAATCTTAGCACAAAAGGGATAAAATGAAGAACTTGCTGAACATCAAGACAGATTGCAATTTTGATTCAATTCGAAGCCTTTTTTTGCGAATGCAAGAATCATTACTTTCTTTTCTTGAAAAACTCTTTGGAAAGCTCAATCTAACTTGCAAAAATCGTGCGTGTTGTATTTTTGAAAATCAGAGAATGAGTGTTTTATAAAATTTGAAGTTGAAGGTTAAAGAGCAAGAGTACTACAAAATGATTTGAATTTAAAACATTGTTTAATCTAAAGTTGTTTTGGGCGTGCGAGCCAATGGGAATCATCTAGGTGTTACTAGAGAATATTTCAATTAAGATAACCTGGCAAAACTGTGTAAGGAATAGAAAAATCCAGCAAGGAGAAGTGCCCACATTTTTCTCGTTAGAAATATCCGATTTTAGACTAAGACGTGGATAGCGTGCTATTAGGGTGTGTACCATCTTCTCTATCGACAGATAGCAGGCTATAGCAGGTCGATATACACAAACCCGAGAGGTCGAGTTTTTTCGACTTTTCGATAGTGTTATCAAGGCCTATAGCGCGCTATTGCCCATTTTACTAAAAATGAAAAAATCACGGCAACAGCTCTATAGCGAGTTATCAAAGGGGATAGCGCGCTATAGACAATTTTCCGAAAAAATAAATGCTTTATTATTGAACCCTGTCTGCGTGCTATCAACACTGATAGTGCGCTAGTGCCTTCTGAAAATTTTTGACAAATTCTGGATAGCCTTATTTTTGAAAAATTAATATTTTGACACTAAAGAACCATTTCATTGACTCAAAACACTTTGATATAAGATTAAACACTTTTAAATAATTCAAAACTCATTGAAATTATGATTAAAACCTTTTGGAAAACATTTTTTTCAAAATGAAAAACTATATCGAAAGCGATTTTGAAGACTTTGCAATTTTCAGAGTTTTAGTGCTGAGATTGATCGAGGGGTTACCCTACACACCAGAGATGAAACTAATGCATTAGACATGAGATATGTCTTCGTTCTTCGAGCTTAATCTTTGTAGACTTCGAAAGCTATTGTTTGATGTGTTCTTTTTTGATGTGTTATCTTACCGAGACCACTTCATATACTTAGTGTTTTAAACAATGGATAGCCTCTGCAAATCTTAGCACAAAAGGGATAAAATGAAGAACTTGCTGAACATCAAGACAGATTGCAATTTTGATTCAATTCGAAGCCTTTTTTTGCGAATGCAAGAATCATTATTTTTTTCTCTTGAAAAACTCTTTGGAAAGCTCAATCTAACTTGCAAAAATCGTGCGTGTTGTATTTTTGAAAATCAGAGAATGAGTGTTTTATAAAATTTGAAGTTGAAGGTTAAAGAGCAAGAGTACTACAAAATGATTTGAATTTAAAACATTGTTTAATCTAAAGTTGTTTTGGGCGTGCGAGACAATGGGAATCATCTAGGTGTTACTAGAGAATATTTCAATTAAGATAACCTGGCAAAACTGTGTAAGGAATAGAAAAATCCAGCAAGGAGAAGTGCCCACATTTTTCTCGTTAGAAATATCCGATTTTAGTCTAAGACGTGGATAGCGTGCTATTAGGGTGTGTACCATCTTCTCTATCGACAGATAGCAGGCTATAGCAGGTCGATATACACAAACCCGAGAGGTCGAGTTTTTTCGACTTTTCGATAGAGTGTTATCAAGGCCTATAGCGCGCTATTTCCCATTTTACTAAAAATGAAAAAATCACGGCAACAGCTCTATAGCGAGTTATCAAAGGGGATAGCGCGCTATAGACAATTTTCCGAAAAAATAAATGCTTTATTATTGAACCCTGTCTGCGTGCTATCAACACTGATAGTGCGCTAGTGCCTTCTGAAAATTTTTGACAAATTCTGGATAGCTTTATTTTTGAAAAATTAATATTTTAACACTAAAGAACCATTTCATTGACTCAAAACACTTTGATATAAGATTAAACACTTTTAAATAATTCAAAACTCATTGAAATTATGATTAAAACCTTTCGGAAAACATTTTTTTCAGAATGAAAAACTATATCGAAAGCGATTTTGAAGACTTTGCAATTTTCAGAGTTTTAGTGCTGAGATTGATCGAGGGGTTACCCTACACACCAGAGATGAAACTAATGCATTAGACATGAGATATGTCTTCGTTCTTCGAGCTTAATCTTTGTAGACTTCGAAAGCTATTGTTTGATGTGTTCTTTTTTGATGTGTTATCTTACCAAGACCACTTCATATACTTAGTGCTTTAAACAATGGATAGCCTCTGCAAATCTTAGCACAAAAGGGATAAAATGAAGAACTTGCTGAACATCAAGACAGATTGCAATTTTGATTCAATTCGAAGCCTTTTTTTGCGAATGCAAGAATCATTAGTTTCTTTTCTTGAAAAACTCTATGGAAAGCTCAATCTAACTTGCAAAAATCGTGCGTGTTGTCTTTTTGAAAATCAGAGAATGAGTGTTTTACAAAATTTGAAGTTGAAGGTTAAAGAGCAAGAGTACTACAAAATGATTTGAATTTAAAACATTGTTTATTCTAAAGTTGTTTTGGGCGTGCGAGACAATGGGAATCATCTAGGTGTTAATAGAGAATATTTTAATTAAGATAACCTGGCAAAACAGTGTAACGAATAGAAAAATCCAGTAAGGAGAAGTGCCCACATTTTTCTCGTTAGAAATATCAGATTTTAGACTAATACGTGGATAGGGTGCTATTAGGATGTGTACCACCTTCTCTATTGACAGATAGCAGGCTATAGCAGGTCGATATACACAAACCCGAGAGGTCGAGTTTTTTAGACTTTCCGATAGCGTGTTATCAAGGCCTATAGCGCGCTATTGCCCATTTTACTAAAAATGAAAAAATCACGGCAACAGCTCTATAGCGAGTTATCAAAGGGGATAGCGCGCTATAGGCAATTTTCCGAAAAAATAAATGCTTTATTATTGAACCCTGTCTGCGTGCTATCAACACTGATAGTGCGCTAGTGCCTTCTGAAAATTTTTGACAAATTCTGGATAGCCTTATTTTTGAAAAATTAATATTTTAACACTAAAGAACCATTTCATTGACTCAAAACACTTTGATATAAGATTAACCACTTTTAAATAATTCAAAACTCATTGAAATTATGATTAAAACCTTTCGGAAAACATTTTTCTCAAAATGAAAAACTATATCGAAAGCGATTTTGAAGACTTTGCAATTTTCAGAGTTTTAGTGCTGAGATTGATCGAGGGGTTACCCTACACACCAGAGATGAAACTAATGCATTTGACATGAGATATGTCTTCGTTCTTCGAGCTTAATCTTTGTAGACTTCGAAAGCTATTGTTTGATGTGTTCTCTTTTGATGTGTTATCTTACCGAGACCACTTCATCTACTTAGTGTTTTAAACAATGGATAGCCTCTGCAAATCTTAGCACAAAAGGGATAAAATGAAGAACTTGCTGAACATCAAGACAGATTGCAATTTTGATTCAATTCGAAGCCTTTTTTTGCGAATGCAAGAATCATTACTTTCTTCTCTTGAAAAACTCTTGGGAAAGCTCAATCTAACTTGCAAAAATCGTGTGTGTTGTATTTTTAAAAATTAGAAAATGAGTTGTTTATAAAATTTGAAGTTGAAGGTTAAAGAGCAAGAGTACTAAAAAATGATTTGAATTTAAAACATTGTTTAATATAAAGTTGTTTTGGGCGTGCGAGACAATGGGAATCATCTAGGTGTTAATAGAGAATATTTCAATTAAGATAACCTGGCAAAACAGTGTAAGGAATAGAAAAATCCAGTAAGGAGAAGTGCCCACATTTTTCTCGTTAGAAATATCAGATTTTAGACTAAGACGTGGCTAGGGTGCTATTAGGATGTGTACCATCTTCTCTATTGACAGATAGCAGGCTATAGCAGGTCGATATACACAAACCCGAGGGGTCGAGTTTTTTAGACTTTCCGATAGCGTGTTATCAAGGCCTATAGCGCGCTATTGCCCATTTTACTAAAAATGAAAAAATCACGGCAACAGCTCTATAGCGAGTTATCATAGGGGATAGCGCGCTATAGACAATTTTTCGAAAAAATAAATGCTTTATTATTGAACCCTGTATGCGTGCTATCAACACTGATAGTGCGCTAGTGCCTTCTGAAAATTTTTGACAAATTCTGGATAGCCTTATTTTTGAAAAATTAATATTTTGACACTAAAGAACCATTTCATTGACTGAAAACACTTTGATATAAGATTAAACACTTTTAAATAATTCAAAACTCATTGAAATTATGATTAAAACCTTTCGGAAAACATTTTTTTCAAAATGAAAAACTATATCGAAAGCGATTTTGAAGACTTTGCAATTTTCAGAGTTTTAGTGCTGAGATTGATCGAGGGGTTACCCTACACACCAGAGATGAAACTAATGCATTAGACATGAGATATGTCTTCGTTCTTCGAGCTTAATCTTTGTAGACTTCGAAAGCTATTGTTTGATGTGTTCTTTTTTGATGTGTTATCTTACCGAGACCACTTCATATACTTAGTGTTTTAAACAATGGATAGCCTCTGCAAATCTTAGCACAAAAGGGATAAAATGAAGAACTTGCTGAACATCAAGACAGATTGCAATTTTGATTCATTTCGAAGCCTTTTTTTGCGAATGCAAGAATCATTACTTTCTTTTCTTGAAAAACTCTTTGGAAAGCTCAATCTAACTTGCAAAAATCGTGCGTATTGTATTTTTGAAAATCAGAGAATGAGTGTTTTATAAAATTTGAAGTTGAAGGTTAAAGAGCAAGAGTACTACAAAATGATTTGAATTTAAAACATTGTTTAATCTAAAGTTGTTTTGGGCGTGCGAGACAATGGGAATCATCTAGGTGTTACTAGAGAATATTTCAATTAAGATAACCTGGCAAAACAGTGTAAGGAATAGAAAAATCCAGTAAAGAGAAGTGCCCACATTTTTCTCGTTAGAAATATCAGATTTTAGACTAAGACGTGGATAGGGTGCTATTAGGATGTGTACCATCTTCTCTATTGACAGATAGCAGGCTATAGCAGGTCGATATACACAAACCTGAGAGGTCGAGTTTTTTAGACTTTCCGATAGCGTGTTATCAAGGCCTATAGCGCGCTATTGCCCATTTTACTAAAAATGAAAAAATCACGGCAACAGCTCTATAGCGAGTTATCAAAGGGGATAACGCTATAGACAATTTTTCGAAAAAGTAAATGCTCTATTATTGAACCCTGTCTGCGTGCTATCAACACTGATAGTGCGCTAGTGCCTTCTGAAAATTTTTGACAAATTCTGGATAGCCTTATTTTTGAAAAATTAATATTTTAACACTAAAGAACCATTTCATTGACTCAAAACACTTTGATATAAGATTAAACACTTTTATATAATTCAAAACTCATTGAAATTATGATTAAAACCTTTCGGAAAACATTTTTTTCAAAATGAAAAACTATATCGAAAGCGATTTTGAAGACTTAGCAATTTTAAGAGTTTTAGTGCTGAGATTGATCGAGGGGTTACCCTACACACCAGAGATGAAACTAATGCATTAGACATGAGATATGTCTTCGTTCTTCGAGCTTAATCTTTGTAGACTTCAAAAGCTATTGTTTGATGTGTTATCTTACCGAGACCACTTCATATACTTAGTGTTTTAAACAATGGATAGCCTCTGCAAATCTTAGCACAAAAGGGATAAAATGAAGAACTTGCTGAACATCAAGACAGATTGCAATTTTGATTCAATTCGAAGCCTTTTTTTGCGAATGCAAGAATCATTACTTTCTTCTCTTGAAAAACTCTTTGGAAAGCTCAATCTAACTTGCAAAAATCGTGTGTGTTGTATTTTTAAAAATTAGAAAATGAGTTGTTTATAAAATTTGAAGTTGAAGGTTAAAGAGCAAGAGTACTAAAAAATGATTTGAATTTAAAACATTGTTTAATCTAAAGTTGTTTTGGGCGTGCGAGACAATGGGAATCATCTAGGTGTTACTAGAGAATATTTCCATTAAGATAACCTGGCAAAACTGTGTAAGGAATAGAAAAATCGAGCAAGTAGAAATGCCCACATTTTTCTCGTTAGAAATATCATATTTTAGACTAAGACGTGGATAGCGTGCTATTAGGGTGTGTACCATCTTCTCTATTGACAGATAGCAGGCTATAGCAGGTCGATATACACAAACCCGAGAGGTCGAGTTTTTTAGACTTTCCGATAGCGTGTTATCAAGGCCTATAGCGCGCTATTTCCCATTTTACTAAAAATGGAAAAATCACGGCAACAACTCTATAGCGAGTTATCAATGGGGATAGCGCGCTATAGACAATTTTCCAAAAAAATAAATGTTTTATTATTGAACACTGTCTGCGTGCTATCAACACTGAAAGTGCGCTAGTGCCTTCTGAAAAATTTTGGCAAATTCTGGATAGCCTTATTTTTGAAAAAATTAATATTTTGACACTAAAGAACCATTTCATTGACTCAAAACACTTTGATATAAGATTGAACACTTTTAAATAATTCAAAACTCATTGAAATTATGATTAAAACCTTTCGAAAAACATTTTTGTCAAAATGAAATACTATATCGAAAGTGATTTTGAAGACTTTGCAATTTTCAGAGTTTTAGTGCTGAGATTGATCGAAGGGGTACCCTGCACCAGAAATCAAACTAATGCATTAGACATGAGATATGTCTTCGTTCTTCGAGCTTGATCTTTGTAGACTTCGAAAGCTACTGTTTGATATGTTCTTGATGCAAAACAGGTGATGTGTTCTTTTTTGATGTGTTATCTTACCGAGACCACTTCATGTACTTAAAGTTTTAAACAATGGATAGCCTCTGCAAATCTTAGCACAAAAGGGATAAAATGAAGAACTTGCTGAACATCAAGACAGATTGCAATTTTGATTCAATTCGAATCTTGTTTTTGCAAATGCAAGAATCATTACTTTCTTCTCTTGAAAAACTCTTTGGAAAGCTCAATCTAACTTGCAAAAATCGTGCGTGTTGTATTTCTAAAAACCAGAGAATGAGTGTTTTATAAAATTTGAAGTTGAAAGTTAAAGAGCAAGAGTACTACAAAATAATTTGGATTTAAAACATTGTTTAATCTAAAGTTTTTTGGGCTTGCGAGACAATGGGAGTCATCTATGTGTTACTAGAGAATATTTCAATTAAGATAACCTGGCAAAACTGTGTAAGGAATAGAAAAATCGAGCAAGTAGAAATGCCCACATTTTTCTCGTTAGAAATATCAGATTTTAGACTAAGACGTGGATAGCGTGCTATTAGGGTGTGTACCATCTTCTCTATTGACAGATAGCAGGCAATAGCAGGTCGATATACACAAACCCGAGTGGTCGAGTTTTTTAGACTTTCCGATAGCGTGTTATCAAGGCCTATAGCGCTACTGCCCATTTTACTAAATATGGAAAAATCACGGCAACAGCTCTATAGCGAGTTATCAATGGGGATAGAGCGCTATAGACAATTTTCCAAAAAAATAAATGTTTTATTATTGAACACTGTCTGCGTGCTATCAACACTGATAGTGCGCTAGTGCCTTCTGAAAAATTTTGGCAAATTGCTGGATAGCCTTATTTTTGAAAAATTAATATTTTGACACTAAAGAACGATTTCATTGACTCAAAACACTTTGATATAAGATTAAACACTTTTAAATAATTCAAAACTCCTTGAAATTATGATTAAAACCTTTCGAAAAACATTTTTTTAAAATGAAATACTATATCGAAAGTGATTTGAAAGACTTTGCAATTTTTAGAGTTTTAGTGCTGAGATTGATCGAGGGGTTACCCTACACACCAGAGATGAAACTAATGCATTAGACATGAGATATGTCTTCGTTCTTCGAGCTTAATCTTTGTAGACTTCGAAAGCTATTGTTTGATGTGTTCTTGATGCAAAACAAGTGATGTGTTCTTTTTTGATGTGTTATCTTAACAAGACCCCTTCATATACATAGAGTTTTAAATAATGGATAGCCTCTGCAAATCTTAGCACAAAAGGGATAAAATGAAGAACTTGCTGAACATCAAGACAGATTGCAATTTTGATTCAATTCGAAGCCTTTTTTTGCGAATGCAAGAATCATTACTTTCTTCTCTTGAAAAACTCTTTGGAAAGCTCAATCTAACATGCAAAAATCGTGCGTGTTGTATTTTTGAAAATCAGTGTTTTATAAAATTTGAAGATGAAGGTTAAAGAGCAAGAGTACTACCAAATGATTTGAATTTAAAACATTGTTTAATCTAAAGTTGTTTTGGGCGTGCGAGACAATGGGAATCATCTAGGTGTTACTATAGAATATTTCAATTAAGATAACCTGGCAAAACTGTGTAAGGAATAGAAAATCCAGCAAGGAGAAGTGCCCACATTTTTCTCGTTAGAAATATCAGATTTTAGTCTAAGACGTGGATAGCGTGCTATTAGGGTGTGTACCATCTTCTCTATCGACAGATAGCAGGCTATAGCAGGTCGATATACACAAACCCGAGAGGTCGAGTTTTTTACACTTTCCGATAGCGTGTTATCAAGGCCTATAGCGCGTTGTTGCCCATTTTACTAAAAATGGAAAAATCACGGCAACAGCTCTATAGCGAGTTATCAAAGGGGATAGGACACTATATACAATTTTCCAAAAAAATAAATGTTTTATTATTGAACCCTGTCTACGTGCTATCAACACTGATAGTGCGCTAGTGCCTTCTGAAAATTTTTGGCAAATTCTGGATAGCCTTATTTTTGAAAAAATTAATATTTTGACACTAAAGAACCATTTCATTGACTCAAAACACTTTGATAAAAGATTAAACACTTTTAAATAATTCAAAACTCATTGAAATTATGATTAAAACCTTTCGGAAAACATTTTTTTCAAAATGAAATACTATATCGAAAGTGATTTTGAAGACTTTGCAATTTTCAGAGTTTTAGTGCTGAGATTGATCGAGGGGTTACCCTACACACCAGAGATCAAACTAATGCATTAGACATGAGATATGTCTTCGGTCTTCGAGCTTAATCTTTGTAGACTCCGGAAGCTATTGTTTGATGTGTTCTTTTTTGATGTGTTATCTTACCGAGACCACTTCATATACTTAGAGTTTTAAACAATGGATAGCTTCTCCAAATCTTTGCACAAAAGGGGTAAAATGAAGAACTTGTTGAACATCAAGACATATTGCAATTTTGATTCAATTCGAAGCCTTTTTTTGCGAATGCAAGAATCATTACTTTCTTCTCTTGAAAAACTCTTTGGAAAGCTCAATCTAACTTGCAAAAATCGTGTGTGTTGTATTTTTAAAAATTAGAGAATGAGTGTTTTATAAAATTTGAAGTCGAAGGTTAAAGAGCAAGAGTACTACAAAATGATTTGAATTTAAAACATTGTTTAATCTAAAGATGTTTTGGTCGTGCGAGACAATGAAAATCATCTAGGTGTTACTAGAGAATATTTCAATTTAGATAACCTGGCAAAACTGTGTAAGGAATAGAAAAATCCAGCAAGGAGAAGTGCCCACATTTTTCTCGTTAGATATATCAGATTTTAGTCTAAGACGTGGATAGCTTGCTATTAGGGTGTGTACCATCTTCTCTATTGACAGATAGCAGGCTATAGTAGGTCGATTTACACAAACCTTAGAGGTCGAGTTTTTTAGACTTTCCGATAGCGTGTTATCAAGGCCTATAGCGCGCTATTGCCCATTTTACTAAAAATGGAAAAATCACGGCAACAGCTCTATAGCGAGTTATCTAAGGGGAAAGCGCGCTAAAGACAATTTTCCAAAAAAATAAATGTTTTATTATTGAACCCTGTCTGCGTGCTATCAACACTGATAGTGCGCTAGTGCCTTCTGAAAATTTTTGACAAATTCTGGATAGCCTTATTTTTGAAAAAATTAATATTTTGACACTAAAGAACTATTTCATTGACTCAAAACACTTTGATATAAGATTAAACACTTTTAAATATTTCAAAACTCATTGAAATTATGATTAAAACCTTTCGAAAAACATTTTTGTCAAAATGAAATACTATATCGAAAGTGATTTTGAAGACTTTGCAATTTTCAGAGTTTTAGTGCTGAGATTGATCGAGGGGTTACCCTACACCAGAGATCAAACTAATGCATTAGACATGAGATATGTCTTCGTTATTCGAGCTTGATCTTTGTAGACTTCGAAAGCTATTGTTTGATGTGTTCTTGATGCAAAATAGGTGATGTGTTCTTTTTTTGATGTGTTATCTTACCGAGAGCACTTCATATACTTAAGAGTTTTAAACAATGGATAGCCTCTGCAAATCTTTGCACAAAAGGGATAAAATGAAGAACTTGCTGAACATCAAGACAGATTGCAATTTTGATTGAATTCGAAGCTTGTTTTTCCAAATGCAAGAATCATTACTTTCTTCTCTTGAAAAACTCTTTGGAAAGCTCAGTCTAACTTGCAAAAATCGTGCGTGTTGTATTTTTAAAAATCAGAGAATGAGTGTTTTATAAAATTTGAAGTTAAAGGTTAAAGTTTTTCGGGCTTGCGAAACAATGGGAATCATCTATGTGTTACTAGAGAATATTTCAATTAAGATAACCTGGCAAAACTGTGTAAGGAATAGAAAAATTAAGCAAGCAGAAATGCCTACATTTTTCTCGTTAGAAATATCAGATTTTAGACAAAGACGTGGATAGCGTGTTATTAGGGTGTGTACCATCTTCTCTATTGACAGATAGCAGGCTATAGCAGGTCGATATACACAAACCCGAGAGGTCGAGTTTTTTAGACTTTCCGATAGCGTGTTATCAAGGCCTATAGCGCGCTATTGCCCATTTTACTAAAAATGGAAAAATCACGGCAACAGCTCTATAGCGAGTTATCAATGGGGATAGCGCGCTATAGACAATTTTCCAAAAAAATAAATGTTTTATTATTGAACCCTGTCTGCGTGCTATCAACACTGATCGTGCGCTAGTGCCTTCTGAAAGATTTGGGCAAATTGCTGGATAGCCTTATTTTTGAAAAATTAATATTTTGACACTAAAGAACCAATTCATTGACTCAAAACACTTTGATATATGATTAAACACTTTTAAATAATTCAAAACTCATTGAAATTATGATTAAAACCTTTCGGAAAACATTTTTTTAAAATGAAATACTATATCGAAAGTGATTTTAAAGACTTTACAATTTTTAGAGTTTTAGTGTTGAGATTGATCGAGGGGTTACCCTACACCAGAGATGAAACTAATGCATTAGACATGAGATATGTCTTCGTGCTAACATTTTATCCCTTTTGTGCTAACATTTGCAGACTTCGAAAGCTATTGTTTGATGTGTTCTTGATGCAAAACAGGTGATGTGTTCTTTTTTGATGTGTTATCTTACCGAGACCACTTCATATACTTAGAGTTTTAAACAATGAATAGCCTCTGCAAATGTTAGCACAAAAGGGATAAAATGAAGAACTTGCTGAACATCAAGACAAATTGTAATTTTGATTCAATTCGAAGCTTGTTTTTGCAAATGCAAGAATCATTACTTTCTTCTCTTGAAAAACTCTTTGGAAAGCTCAATCTAACTTGCAAAAATCGTGCGTGTTGTATTTTTGAAAATCAGTGTTTTATAAAATTTGAAGATGAATGTCACACCCCGCCCAGACGCGCCTAAACCGGCGGTACACTCACGGACGGGGCGCGGATTTGGAACAATAACAATGGTAACAACAGAGTGCACCGCGAAAATACACACAGTACAAATCTGATTTCATTTAATTCAGAATACTTTTGTACATAAAATGGTCAAGGGAACATACTCCCAAAATCCCCAATGAATTAAACAAAGGGTATAAATTTTGGGCCCCATAACCTGCACCCAGTCCACCCTAATTTCCTGTGAAAGATTGGATAATAATGGAGTGAGCTTAACGCGCTCAGTGGGTAAATAGTGCATGAGTATAATAATTAATAAAGCATACTTCAATATCAAATATCTTAAATACACATGTAAGCATCAAAATCAATCAATATGTATGTATGCATGACACTGTCTCGTAATGGTTTGATGAACGTACATCGCCTAACTTCACGTATAGGTGTCCTTCCCCGGGCGTAGCCAGGTTCTCACTGTACGTCCCTCCTCAGGAACGATGCTCTGGATTCACGTACTGATGTCCCTCCCTGGCGTAGCCAGGTTCTCATGTACGTCCCTCTCCAGAGAAATAATATGAATAGTGAGCAATGCTCCTAACTATTCTATGAGTCATAAACCATATACGTCCCTAGGTGGTGATATGTATGATGCCAATGCATGAACTGGTCTAGTCAACTGGTCTAGTCTTTTCTTGACATTTAGACTGACTTTGGCTACGTCTGGTGATCCTTATCAGGGTCGGTATCACGACGTGCAAGGTTAGGACATTCAAGTCATAAACATTATATGACATAATGCAGTGTAAATGAATAGTAGACATAATAATAATTGAATGTAAACTTTAATAAAAGTTATGAAACACGCAAACCTATGTTTCGTTCCCCACCTTCAGATCTGGTGCTTTTCTCCGGACAGAACTTTGTTGCACCACACCGAGAGTCTCGAAAACTAAAAACTTTGAATGCGCGGAAAGGAGAAGAAAATCACAAGAGAATGTGATTTGGTGTGAGGAATGAGAAATGAGGAGCTTTCTTATATAGAGATTTTTGCGCCTGAACGTTATGGCATTGCGCCTGAACATTCTGGCATTGCGCATGCGCCTGAACGTTCTGGCATGCGCCTGAACGTTCGAGCGTTGCCCAAATAGTAAATTTTTTTTTTGTGAAATACGTGGTATTACACTCTACCCCCCTTAAAGGGATTTCGCCCTCGAAATCAAGTCCAGGAGTGATGAGGGTGAGATGCTTGAGAAGTAGCGACTGGTTGCCAAGGAGGCCACTGCGTGTGCATCATCCATTGATATTATTTTCAGACATCTGCGTAGTTATTGAAGTGAAACAATGTATCAAGATAGGTGTAAACAATGTTTCATCCTGGTATTGATAAGTGAAAATAATACAATGTATCACATCATCAGTTGGTACTAGAAAACAATTCAGGGTATTTCTGTTTAATTGTTGATTCTAGTTCCCATGTAGCTTCCTCTATGCCGTGGTGATCCCAGAGCACTTTCACAAGTGGTATGCTACGTCGCCGTAGTTCTTGAGTTTTTCTATCTAAAATCTGTATTGCTTTCTCTTGATACTTATTTCCTTCCTCAACCCGAACCTCGACTAAAGGGATGATATGCGAAGGATCAGGACGATACTTGCGAAGCATAGATACATGAAAAACGTCATGAACCTTAGGCATGGACGATGGAAGGGACAGGCGATAAGCAAGTTTGCCCATACGTTCAATGATCGGAAATGGACCGATATACCGCGGGGAGAGCTTTCCTTTGATCCCAAAGCGTTTGACACCTCGGGTGGGCTGAACTTGTATAAAAACAAAGTCCCCCTTATCAAATTCTAGAGGTTGTCGCCGTTTGTCAGCATAGCTCTTCTGTCGACTTTGTGCAACACGAAGTCGTTCCTTTACTAGTGTGATTTTTTCAGAAGTCTCTTGAACTAGTTCAGGGCCCAACTGCAGTCGATCTACCATATCTAACCAACATACCGGAGATCTGCAAGGCCGACCATAGAGAGCCTCGTATGGTGCCATGCCGATACTAGTTTGGTAGCTGTTGTTGTATGCAAACTCAGCTAGATGCAAATACTTTGCCCATCCGTCATTAAAGTCCAAAATGCAGCATCGTAGCATGTCTTCTAAGATTTGGATAAGCCGTTTTGACTGCCCATCAGTCTGAGGGTGGAAGGCTATGCTCATAGTGATCTTTGAACCCATTCTAGTCTGGAAGCTTTTCCAAAAGTTTGATGTGAATCGAGGGTCTCGATCAGAGACGATCATGAGTGGTATGCCATGAAGGCGTACGATCTCTCTTTCATATAGTTCTGCAAGTTTGGCGGGATTATCCGTGAACTTTATGGGCAAGAAGTGTGCCGACTTGGTAAGTCTGTCAATGATAACCCAGATAGCATTTTTCCCTTTATTATTTCGAGGTAAGGCTGTAACAAAATCCATTGCGATGTTCTCCCACTTCCATTCTCCAATAGGTATCGGTTGGAGAAGGCCTGAGGGAAGTCTTCGTTCTGCCTTAACTTTCTGGCAAACAAGACATCGAGCAACGAAGTCTGCAATTGCCTTCTTCATTCCAGAAAACCAGAATGGTCGCTTGACATCCTGGTACATCTTGTCACCCCCAGGATGCATAGCGTATCGCGAACAGTGCATCTCAGTAAGCACGTCTTTCCGAACCTCAGGATCGTTCGGAAGACAAAGACGTTTTTTATAGAAAACGGCTCCATCGTCAGAGACTGACCAATGAGGAAGGTCTTGCCCGCTAAGTAGAAGGTCTCGTTTCTCCATTAACATAGGGTCATTGGCTTGAGTAGCTGAAATCTTGTGAACGAGGTCAGAGGTGGCTGATAATTGAGAGAGTCATGGGTGTGGTCCCTCTTCGTTCAGCTGGAGGTTAAAGTTCTCTATTTCTGTAGCCAATTTCCCCATTTCATAGTTAAGAGTGCAAGCAACATAAGATTTTCTACTCAGGGCATCAGCCACAATATTTGCCTTTCCAGGATGGTACTGGAGGTGAAAGTCATAGTCTTTCAAGAATTCCAACCATCTTCTTTGGCAGAGGTTTAGGTCTCTCTGAGTGTATATGTACTTAAGACTCTTATGATCTGAGAAGACCTCGAACCGTTCACCGTATAGGTAATGACGCCATAATTTCAGTGCAAACACAACAGGTGCAAGTTCCAAGTCGTGTGTTGGGTAATTACCCTCATGAATCTTCAGTTGCCTCGAGGCATAGGCAACAACTTGGCCTTCTTGCATTAGTATGGCACCCAACCCTTGGAGGGAGGCGTCGGTGTATAATGAAAATCCAATTCCATGTCTTGGAGTGATAAGTACAGGTGCTGTCGTGAGGCGTTTCTTCAATTCCTGAAATGATGCTTCGCAGGCGGGATTCCAGATAAATCGCACGTCTTTTCGAGTGAGCTTGGTCATAGGTTCAGCAATCTTTGAGAAGTCCTTGATGAAGCGTCTGTAATAGCCAGCCAAACCAAGAAAACTCCTAATCTGAGTAACAGTGGTAGGCTGCTTCCAGTTTAAAACTGCTTCAACTTTAGAAGGATCTACCTCAATGCCTTTGCCTGAAACCACATGGCCTAGGAATTGAACTCTCTTTGCCCAAAATTCGCACTTACTAAACTTTGCATACAATTGGTGGCTTCGCAAGGTCTGGAGGACTATCTTCAAATGTATTTTATGGCCTTCCTCGGTTGAGGAATATATCAAGATGTCGTCCACAAAAACCACAAGAAATCGGTCTAAGTATAACCTGAATATGCGATTCATCAAATCCATGAATGCAGCAGGTGCATTTGTTAGACCAAACGGCATAACTAAGAACTCGTAATGACCGTACCGAGTTCTGAACGCCGTCTTGGTGATGTCCGACTCTCGGATCCAGAGTTGGTGATAACCGGACCGTAAATCAATCTTAGAGAAGTATTTGGCATCTCTAAGTTGGTCGAACAAGTCATCGATCCTGGGCAACGGATATCTGTTCTTGATGGTGACGTTATTCAACTTGCGATAATCGATGCAAAGTCGTAAAGAACCATCCTTTTTGCGAACAAACAGAACTAGAGTGCCTCAGGGTGATGAACTCTTTCGGATGAAGCCATTACTCTCTAATTCCTTAAGTTGGTTGTCTAATTCGACCAGTTCAACATTTGACATTCTGTATGGTGGAATTGAGATAGGCGCTGTCCCAGGTATGAGGTTGATCTCAAAATTGAATTCCCTAACTGGAGGTAGACCAGGAAGGTCATTAAGAAAAATTGTTGGGAATTCAGATATGACTGGAACATCGCGTACTTCGGGAGGGTACAGAGCTGGTGATTCATTGCCGTCACCAAGAGACAACGCTCGAAGTTGTGACTTGAGAAGTGCAACTGTTGATTTGTGTATCCATTGTCTTGTTCCCTGAATCTTGACAAACTCTCCTGTAGGCA
>JAYMFD010001624.1:0-28471 GCA_035771175.1 Paratinospora sagittata
CACACTTACGTCAACATATGAAATTAAAGTCAATAAGCTCCAAATCAACCCTGTAGAGTTTGGAAACCTTTGGCTGAGCCCAGCCGTCCTTTTTCTATGAATCCCGGATATGACTTTGATTCCATGGATGATCTGAATTGGGAAATGAAGAAGAGGAAAAAGATGCGTTGAGTGGAAAAACTGTTGTACATATATTTGTCTACTCAAGAGAGCAACGAGCGCTTCAGAAGGTGCTTTTGGCAAGCCGATGCTGGTGAGGATGAGCCCAAGACTAAGCCCAAGTTTACGTAAGTCCATTAGTCTATAGGTTCAAGCCCATCATCATTTTGGTCCTAGTCTTGATTAGGATTTTCCTCTTTTGGTGATATCATTTATGATTATGTGGAGCTTTTATATTATAAATGTTACTGGAAGCCTGTGTACATTCTAATTGCTTAGCCAATTTAGTTTTAAGGATTCTCTCACGTCTATTTGTTCTTTCCAATCCACCATAATAGATATAGTAAAATACTCAGCATGTGAAGAGTACTAATATATATACTTAACCTCTATTCTCAGGGTTTGATGCGGCCTATTTAGTCATGATGTAGACATTTGTTCTCAGTAGTAGTAATTGAGATTGTCTTTGATTCCTTGATTTGAAACGATTTGTAGTTATACGATGATTTAATGTAACAAATTTATTAATTGACAAAAAAAAAAACCTTTTTAAATTACTTTGGGGTCATTTACATTAATCCATTTCTTCTACTCTCTATTATTAAGGGTTAAGTTGATATTTGGATGAGACATCTTCTCTTATGTAGTCTAATTAAGAAGATTTATATCATAGTTAATCTTGCAAACTTTTATGCTAGCTATCAATCATTTAATACAATTTTTCTCCTTTATACAAAAACTTGGAAGGGGTATTGGGAGGGCTTTGTTTAAAGGTATATAAATACGCTCAACATATACTTATCAGGTTGCAATGTAGTTGATGAGAACAATTATAGGTTGAGGGACCTAGTCACAGATTCGAACCTACTACGACATGAACTAATGAGGGTGCTAGCTATTCACCCTTTTGGGACACTAAGGGGTTTAGAACAAAAATATATATATATGCTCAACATATGCAAAGTTTGTAGAATACTCGTACATACATGAAATAATTTCCAAGGAGACTAGATCAGTGAAGGAAGTCCTTTTTCCTTTGCACAATAAATTGAATATTCTTTCTTTCCCCATCAATTTCCAAAGAAATGAGATTAATTCCATTGAACCTCTCCAACGATTGGCTGTAACCAATAATGTAATGTGGATGTGGAGGGCACTCTTAATATTTAAAATATAAAATAAGAATTGGGAGCACCATTTGCAGGTGAGTTAAAAAAACAAAGAAAAAGACAGGCATCCTTAATAAAAATAGATTATCAAATAAAAAATATAATATACACCTCGGCCTCTCTTTTTTTTTTTTTTGTAAAGGACGGAAACGTCCTTGAATTCTTAAGCAATCAGCTGATGATATATAATTTGATAGCAATGTCCAACAACTTGAAAATTCTTATTTATCATAAAATTAGAGAAATCAAGCAACTTTGAAGAGTTCCAATTAAAAATTATGTCAGTGGTCAATAGTTCTTATGACTGTGCCCTAAAAAAAAATTAGTAGAAAACCAATGAATTCTGATACCCGCCAACCAAAAAAAAAAAGAGAGAAATCAAATACAATTAGAGGTCTATAAAAGAAAAAGAATAATGGGATCCCCACTTCACTTGCTTTAGTATATAGTGTTTATTGTACGTAATTCATATCAATTTGTCCCAACAATGAACCTAAAATATTGACTATAGTTTTTTTTTTTAAAGAAAAATACTTAGATGCATTTTTCAAGGTCACTTTACTTAATCGAATAAGTGCTTTGAAGTTGTGCAGCGAGTGCTATGCAAGTGATAACAATGATGCTAATTTTCTATATTTTTGTGTATTGAGCCTCACTTGTACGACATTCTTGGGTAAGTTAGCCATTTGTGACTTAACTATTTTTGGTGCCCACATATGCATTCACAGAATATATATATATATACCTTGGACAAAAGTGTGAACCCACAACATATTCCATTTAAATTGATGTGGACCAAAATATTGTCGAATGCAAATTGAATACATTCTTTTCCTTGGATAAGGTGTGGTTTGTTTTGTCTTTTTTCTTTTTTGGGTCTCAAGGCACGCCCGTTACTAGTGGCGCGTTACACATGATTAATTTATTAAATAAAATATAATTTTGTTGATTATTATTTTTATTTTTGAGAAAAGATATAAGCATTTATTAATGTGATTAAAAGGAAAAAAAAATATCTTTATTATTATTTGAAAATGGGAAGGAGGAAAAAGGGTAAAAGCATGGAAAAGATTTAGGAGTGAGAAAGGTTTAGTTTAGTACGTAGAATTTTTCAAAAAAAACAAAGATAGTACATAGAAGATGAGTGTTAGGGATGATTTGATGTCAACCTGACTTATTCTTTTAAGTCATGTAAATATCTAATAAGAACTAAATATGAAAAGACGTATAGGATATAAATGGTTGGACAGTTAAATTATTGTATTACTTCTTCTAACATTAAAATCAGTTTTTCAAATAAAATTTCATAATAAAGTAGATACTTAGATTATTTAGATTTAGCAAACAACTCGATTATTTAGATTTAGATTATATATAATAAATTTATAGATGTGTAAACACAAATTACATTAACAACCTCTCTATCTTCTAGGTCTCTGGCAAGGACACCAAATCAATTCCAGATTTTTTGTTGTTGATGTTGATATTGGCTATGGTGTCGATTTTGACAAGATTCCAATTAAAAAGCTTGAAATTAAGTGTAAAGTTGACATTTCTTTTATTTGTCGGTTTGGTTTACGTTAAATTAGTAAAATATCCTGATGCGACTTTCTACTAAATATTATATACAATGATTAATTAGCATGTTTTGGGTATCTTGCAATTAAAAACCAAACCAGCCGTTATTAAGTTGGAAATTAAAGGTGGATTCAGAAGTACCTGGTCACGGGTTCATAGCACCCCACCCAAGGTGGATTCACAAGTTTGTACTAAAATATATTATTGAGACTCTATTAAAGTAATAGTTTTTTGTTTTTTATTATTCTTGAGGAAGTATTTGGTAATGGTTTGCAAACTTACAAGAACACAATTCAAAAGTGAAAAAAAAAAGAAGTGATTTCGACTGAAATAACATAATAATAGTAAACATAAATAAAAATTCAATCCAATGGTTCATGATCAAAGTTCCCAGTGCATATATACCTCTCACATCATGGGTTGTGCCGAACCTTTTTTTTTTAATTTATTATTTTCTTAATAAGAAACAGGTGCCAAACACATTTTCTAAGTGCGCTCATGTGAGAATTCGTGAGAGAGACAAAGACCCAAACACATTAGAGGTAGGGATTGGCCCTTTTATGTGCAAGTGCATTTTTCTTTTGGCAAACAAACTCCGAGTGTCCTAAAAGCGCCTCAAAACATAAGCCCGCGAGGCATCTTCATTGACTTGTCAGATAAATCGGCATGGTTCATTATTGCAAAAAGTAGTTTGCAACCACTATATATAGAGTCTATAGAGAAAACTTATAAATATAAGTGAAAGGAATTCAGGGTGAAGAGAATCTCACTGGGAGAAGAGCAAAGAAGCTAAGATGCCTTGTCTTAATCTCTCAACCAATGTCAACTTGGATGGCGTAGATACCTCTTCCATCTTCACTGAAGCCACCAAGGTCATCTCTAAGATTCTTGGCAGGCCAGAGTCCGTGAGTACTACTACTAATTACTTGGATTCTCTAGCTACCTAAGTTTTTTGGTTTGTTTTTTTTTTTCTTTTTCTTTGTAGTAGTACTTTATTATGTGAAAACTGATCATTCGTTCAATTCAAATTACAGTATGTGATGATCTTGCTGAAGGGGTCGGTGCCCATTTCATTCGAAGGGTCGCAGGAACCTGCGGCATTTGGTGAGCTGATATCCATTGGGGGTCTCAATTCTGAAGTAAACAAGAAGCTAAGAGGTGCTATTGGAGACATTCTTCAGAGCAAGTTATCAATACCCAAGACCCGTTTCTTCCTCAAAATGTATGACACCAAGGCAATACGTTACAGCTCGAAAATTTAAAGAAACTGTGTTTCCATAACAATGCTTTTATTTCTTCTTCAAATTGGGTTCTGTCCATTTTGATTTTAGGCAAGAATTGTTAAAGGGACTAGAATCAGTTGAGCTTTCGGGAAAATTGTGGGTGTCACTCCTGTGGGCTTAAGTTCGTGTTTGATGTTCAATAAACTGAAGTGCTTTCCAGCTCCTATCTCTCTGTTTCTGTTATTATTATCATGATTACTATTGTTGTTATTTTACCAAGGTCTAATAACAATAAAATCTTCTGAATCTCCTTTTCGTTACCAAAGGTATTTATTTCCCTAAGATTGCAGAAAATCTCGTGATCAACCTCAATAGATTTTCTAAGAAAGCAATATCAACTGATAAAGTTAGTTCCACAAGGAGAGAGGAAGAGGGGAGGAGAGGGAACTAAACAAAGATCCATCGGTTCTCCTATCTCCATTATTTGCTTGTCATAGTGATCGTATATGTGACGCTCTGTGGACCTACTTAAAATACCAGATAAGACGCAAAGATAATGGGGTGCGGATCAGTCCGGAGCTTTAACCTCGGCTGGGCATTTAAGCACTTGGATGGTGGAGTGCGGTGTGAAAGCTACTATAATATAAAAGATCCTATTACAACTATGGAATGGGCCACTTGCCACTAAGAGACGCTTCTGACGTATTTTACCTACAAGCTACAACCGCTCCATGTGCTTGTAGCTCGACCACCACATTTCACATAGGAACACGCTAAAAGGTTCAATCAACGATGTGAAACGTTCACCGTTGAGAGCTTGTCTACGACAATGGTCATTGATCGCCTAAGCCATGGTCCAGCCTTCAACTCTTGTGATTGTACCACTAGTTGAAAAGGAAATAAAATTGTTATTTTCTAAAAATGAAAAAAGTTTAACACAATAAGTCTTCTAGATCCACATTTTCCTATCCGAAATTCTCACATGGGAGGGTGACTTTTCTTTTCTTTTTTTCTCCAATTCTTTTGTTCACGTATGTGCTCATTATGTTCACTATTTTCCTATGTATAATGAAACAATAATGAGATCTTTTTTTTATAGGGGGTGTATGCCAACTGAATATAGCTCATGTGAGCACGATAACAAATTTCCCTGCATCAAAAGTGGACCTTGATCTTGGCCCAAGCGCATGCCATAGGGCAATGCGTTGCCTTAAATTCCAGATGGAATGTTCATTTACGCGTTCCCACATTGCATTTATCATGTATGGTAGCCTAGCAAAACTCATGACCTCTCTTTGATTTTCTTCTTCACGCGAAGAATCCACTCAAAACTGGCACAAAAGTTAAAGTTCCACCCAAGAATCATCAGAGTGATCGGCAATTCTCATCCTTCAGCCTATCGCACCCCTTCCCCAAAAAATATATCCAGATATTCATAATCAATCACAAGGACCTGACAAAAAGGTGGCAGAGAAGAAGCACCTTTTCCCAATGCCCTTTAAGTTGGTTTGCAACCAACCATGGCCTTCCTTATAGCAGTCAACCTGTAAATACTCAACTAATTAGAAGCTTCAAAAGAGAAATATAAACAATGTAAGAGAGATTTGTCATATACCATGTCCGCAATGTTACTGCCTTCTCTCAAACCACCAAGGAGATAAATTGTTTCACCAATGACTACAGCAGTAGAGTATGCCCTGGATTGCTTCATTTCTTCCCCTTCCATCCATGAGCCAATTCGAGGATCAAATACCTCAACACTTGAAATACTCTTATTTCCATCATGACCACCAAGAGCGTATCTGCAATAAAAACTGTGTCAAATGATACCATACTAGAAAAATGATTTATTAATTTACAACAATATTTGGGGTATTCCAATGTTAGTGACGGCATAACATACTTGGGTATCTACATTTCAGCCATAGCTACTGGGTCAGACAATTTTTAACATAGACCAGAGTATGGGGTTGCACACAACGGGAGAGTAATATCTTGATATATTTGGATAAGTGGTTATTAGCACTTGAAAAACTATAATACATTTTTCTTATTCAAGTCATGGAAGTCTTCTATAATACAGGGTAAAGTTACATACAATTGACCTAAAGTGGTATGACCCATTCCCAGGACCTCACATAGGCGGGAGCTTTGTACACCGAGCTTCCCTTTATGTTCTTTTAACATTATAAAGCGTAATTTCAGGTAGAACATATAAAATTAAAAGCTGGCATTGCATTTTGTTGGCCATTGGGGGCGGCTCCCAATTGAGCAACCAGAGCCCATGGGACTAGTGGGAAGAGGGGTCCAGAAAAAAATTAAAAGCTGGTGTCATAAACTATCTTCCAACCCAAACCCAATAATCACATGCATCAAATGTGCCACTTATTCTCTAATGCCGCATCACATTCCTTGGCAGTACATAAGATGCTCCACAATTTAAAAACATTCCAAGAAACAAATCAAAACAACTTGTGCAAGATTGACAGTTCACTCGAAGAATGATAACTTACAATTTCTCATTCAGGACAGCTAAAGAATGACTTCCTCTTCTTGTGTGCATATTTTGAAGCTTCGACCAGGAAATTTCCCGAGGATCTAATCGTTCAGCAGATCTGGAAAATTAGAGAATGATCAAATATTGACCTATATTTAGGAGTTGATAAACAGGATTGAGTTGATAAATTATCACATTCATAAATGATACCACATGTACGAAAGAATTATTTCAAGTTCCATTAATCTTTTAGTGTCCATATATTGATCACATCAATAGAACATTCAAGTTGCAAATGGGAAGAACAATATTATGTTGGATAGAGAACAAGATACATAAAGGACTATCTTTTTCATGTATATTGTGCACCTTCCATGTAAATAGTGTCTGATGCAAGATTGCTGATACAAATGATCAAGAACATTTTCACTGAATTATGACCAAGAGCGTAAACTATTAGAAAACGGAAGCAAAATAAGGTAGCTTACTTCAAATAACTGCTTCCATTGAATCCTCCAACAACATAGAGTACGCCATTAAGCTCAACAGCAGCAGGTGAAAATCTCTGAAAAAACATAGAATCATCCCAATGTAACAAAAACTAACGATCTAAAACAGAACATCTTTTCCCAAAGTGCTCATTCTACCTTTAAAGGACATATTATTAGGAGTTAGTATGATATAGTAGTCCAGTATTAGGTCTTGGAAAGGCTTCAACTTTCACACATTGGTTTTGCAATGAACAAAGAATGTCCATCGTTTTATAAAATTAAAATAAAACACCACCTTCGGATAAAGCTTGCCAAAGTTAGCAGAGACTCCTTTTGCATGCCAAATCACAAAGTAAGACTCTTCTTAATCTTATAAGCAAACACAAATGAACTAATTACAAGAGGTACAGAATAGTGTTTCTTTGTAATATTGATGCAGGGAAGTGGGAATAATGCCAAGACTTGGTCGCACATAAAAAATGACCTCAAAAATTGTCTTTTGTGAAATATCAACACAGTCAAACATCAAGTACACAAGCTTAGTCTCAGTTTCCTTGGAATAAAAGAGGGTGAGAAAGTGGGAGTCATCAGTTTGAATCCCACACCAAACCGTCCACTCCTCAGTCACTATAGAGTCCAAAGTGTGTGTAAGATAGGGAGGTTTGCACATAACTTAAGGGACAAGTTGGGTGCTCTAAGAGGTCTAGATACCCTCGAATAATTTTTTTTTTTTTTTTTTTATTTATTTTTTTTTTGAAGAGAAAAAAAAGGCATAGATGCCTAGTATTCACTTTCCTACTAGTCCCCTTTGCATATACAAATCACACTTAATTTCTCACTCTTAAGAGCCTGAACACTTCAGATGGTTACTTGATCATTATTTTAGATAAAATACAAGATGTAACAAACAAAGACTTCACCCCACATCATGTTGTTAGATACTAAAAAACATGGGCAATCTAGTGGACAAAGCTCCGGCCTATGTGCGGGGTCATAGGATGGTCAAACCACTTTTGGGTCAGTTGTAGGATATACCATCATGTTAGAAAAAGCTTGACCTAAAAGCTATCATAGGTGGAGGTCCAAGAATGCATATCAAATTGTCACTAAAACTCTCCCTCAAGTGCAGCTCCATCATGCGTGTGGAAAGATATAAGGCAGGTAGAAAAACAGATAAATACCAAAAATGCAAACGGGAATATGCAAGTACCAATAATGAGACTTAAACCTAAAACCTTTCACATAAGTAAAGCGCTAATACCATGTTAGATAACCACTTGACTTAAAAAGCTATAACTAATAGGTGGAAGCCCAACAATGTATATTAAGCTATCACTAACATTCACCCTTGCAAGCAATTCCATCCTGCATAGAGAGATAAAAGGGAGATAGAAGAAAAGACGCATGGAATATGCAAATGAAGATTATGCAAAAGCCAGAAAAAAAAAAAAAAAAGACTTGAACCCAAGACCTGTTACAAAATCAGAACCCGTGTACCATGTTAGAAACCATTGGATAAAGCTATAACTATTTGGTGGACACCCTATATTGTATATCACGCAGTCACTAATGCATCTCACCATCTATCCTATTTTTGTGGAAATTTAAACCAAGAGGTTATCTTAATATGTTCTCCATCCTATAAAATTTCTTTATTGAACAAGAAAAAAATAGTGCAATTTCTATTCAATAAAACACTCTTTTTTCCTATAAAGCATTGTGTGGAAAAGGGACCTCGCATTCTTTTTTCCTTGGTTTGGACAACATTGGAAAATTTTCCAATAGATTTTCAGTCTTTCAGTTGTGTTTAAGGAAATGCTTCAACTAATCAATAGAACCTTTACTGCATTGAAGGCTTTTGATGGGCGGTCAAAGTACCATAATATTGAAATTTGGTTTCCTAATGGGTACCCTTATCCTTTAAATTTATTACAAATCCTTAGTGGTTGTTGTTTCTTTTGCATAGACGTTGTAAGCTAAAATAACATTTGTTAAAATCATGTAACAAAACATAAGGATGTACATGTGATAAGGATTAATTAGCAAACATAATTTGGTAGGATTTTAAACTGATTTTGTTGAATTTCTTTCTTTCTTCTTTTTTTTTTTTTTTTTTTTTGAGAAGAAACGAAGTATATTATATATAATATTGCTCAAAGTTTACAGCATGTAAACCGAGAACCATAGTTGAATTTCAGTTATTTAACTTTGTAGCGCTCTTGAATTTCAATTGTTTAAATTTTGTAAGTCTCTAGTTACTTACTTTTAGAAGGAATCTTGTTTGTAGTGATTTTAGTTTTATTAAAACTCTAATTTCCCAATTCTAGTAGGAGTCTAATGTGGGTCTTTATATATATATATATTCAGTTTTGTAAGAGGGATGGATAGGCTAATTGAACATGAATTAAATAAAACATTTCTATTTTCTCCTAGTCTCTTCTTCTTATTTCTTTCTTTCTTTCTTTCTTTCTTTCTTTCTATGTCTTATTCTTATCTTCTTGATGCTACATCAATTTGGTATCAGTGCCCAACTTGTTCCCTCTTCTGTTTTTTTTTTTTTTTTTTTTTTTGCATCTCTCTATTGCAACACTAGAGACATGATTAGTCTCTTCAATCTATTTTTAAGTGACATACAACATAGTTCCTACAATTATAGCCGTAAAATGGTTGTCGCGAACATGTTTCATGCAGCCATGCACAAATGTAACTGCATGCGAGTTGGAAGAGTGCAAGCACAAAATTCAATAGCCTTCACTTAAAAAACAAATGGATTGTTTTTGGCACATTATAGTTATCTTAACTCACAGAAGTCAAAATTTTCAAGCAGGGAGAGTAATAAGGATTGATTAGTAGACATATCTTAGTTGAATTTGAGTTGTTGATTTTGTTGAATTACAGTTATTTAAACTTAGTAGCAGTCTCAAATCTCAATTGTTTACATTTTGTTGGACTCTAGCTGCTTATTTTTAGAGGTTCTAGTTTGTTGTGATTTAGTCTTGTTGAACCATAAGCTCGAATTGATGAATTGGATGGTCATGACCTCAAGGAAATGAACCACCCAGAATTTGGAAAAGACGTTTGCTCGATACCTCGAACTTGAGCCAGGTACCTACCTCATGTGGAACGTAAATACGCATAGGATAACAACTTAGCATGACAAATTCCACCTATGTCCCTTACCCTAAAACACGACTTTTGGGAATGCCCCTGGGCCATTAGCTTGGTGGTACCAAGTTGACTATCAAACAACCAAATTATAGTTGTGGACAACTAATGTGGTGCCAACCCCCAATGTATGGTCGACCAAGTGTCATATGTCATGCCACACGGTCATAGACCTTCAAGTATAAATACCCCACTAATCTCCATTAAGAGGTAAGTAATTAATTACCACAGTTAATACCAATTCCTATGCAGAGATCTCAGCTATAATTTAGGAATCGGAGGATCTTTGGCTGATGTCACACAGGTGCTCCTCATGACAACCTATCTTTCGTTTATTGTTCGCAGATCTAAGGTGGAGCGGTAAACCCACGGTGGAGCGTATCTTAGCCCACGGTGGAGCGGTAAACCCATATCCAATTCCAGTTCAACCATCCTTAATATTTGGGGTTGGTAATCTTGCTCCAACAAGTCCTATTAAGGCTAATTTCCTAATTCTACAAGAAGTTTAATAAGGGTAACTTTATAAATATTCAGTTTTGCAATAAGGATGTATAAGCTAATTGAATGTGAATTAAGTAAAATATTTCTATTTTCTCCTAGTCTCCTTGCTCTTCTTCGTATTTCTTTCTATTTCTTATTCTTTTCTTCTCGATGCTACATCAAAATGCTAAATGGTAAAAGCACGCAAAAGATCACAAAATTCATATTCCATTAAGATACTAAATAAACTACCATGAAACATGTGCCACACCATCCTAATCAAGTTGCGTCATTGATGCAAAAAACATAGATAAAAAAGAATCCAATAAAATTTCAGTTGAACTCATACAAAACAAATCATATAATTTACAAAGCTTTAAGTTAATTGTTCTCAACACTTTTTATTGGTTTGGTATTTTAGAGGTTTACTAAATCTATTAAAGGATCACACTAGATAATAGTAGTCCATATTTATCCAACTTTGTACAAGGAAATACCAATATGCACATCTTTGATACCATATCCAAAGTTATCTACCAATGAATATATTGGTAGTTTTGACTTCCAAAATGTTGATTAACTCAAGGACATAATATGACAATAAATCTAGTCATCTACAATATTGATAATAAATGAAAGCAAGTTTTGTAACATTGATTTGTATGGGCCAACCATACAACAGAGACATATCTCATTGAAGTTAAGAAATACTATAAAATTGCTATTATGCTATCCATGCTCTATAAAACAATATTTTAAGTAATAAAGAAACATGTGAACAAACTAACTAATGTAAATTCGTCATGCAAGCAAGAACAAAAATACTCAAAAGAATAACCAAAATAAGTTCTATTGAAAAGAATATTCAAAGAGAAAAATAATTGATATATATATATATATATATATATATATATATATATATATATATATATATATATATATATATATATATTTTGTGATCGTGGTATCCAAAATTCCAACTAATCCACGAGTCGGGAAACCCAAGGCAAGAGAGCCCGCCACACCACCGAAGAATAAATCCCAGAATGAAAGCGCCAGGGGGATTCAAAGTTGCAACCATTCGGATAAGAATTTGCTTCCCCTCCTCCCCCAACCACTGAGTCGTTACCCTGATGGGTGAGAAAAATAATTGATATTGATTTATTGATTTTCGTAATTAAGTTGCTTATAAAGATAACTCCCTTGAAACTACCTAAAACACTAAAAAATTAAGTTTCCTAAGCTATCTAGAACATAATAGCGACTTTCTAATTCTATTATAACTCTATTTGTACACTTTCTGATACACTTCAATAATAAAAACGAATTCTAGAAACTACCTAGAACTACCACTAAAATATAAATCTACCAAAATAGAAACTCCACTGAAAAAGGAAACCTAAATAAAAAACATAAAGAAAACAAGCTAAAATATGTTATGCATCACTAACTATAACGACAATGCATATGTTAAAATAAATATGTGGTAAAACATTAAAGGATGAAATTAAAAATACGCATATTCAAGAAATGGAATGCATAGCTCCAATTGGAGATAAAAATGAGTAAAAACAAATTAAGGTGGTTTGAGCACATACAATGAAGCTTTTTGGATGCGCTAGTTAGAAAGAGTGACCTATTAAGAATCCACAATAATGATAATGGTAGAGGAAGACCTAAAATAACATGGACAAAAATAGTTAAAAAAAATATAACTACTTGTAATTTAAGTGTTAACTTAGCCCTTGATAAAGCAAAGTAAAGGAAGCGAATTCATGTATCCGACTACATGTAGTTGGAAAAAGGCTTAGTTAAGTTGAGTTGTAGTTGTACCTTGTGTAACATTGATTGTGTAAGAAGCCACCTTCCAAGAGATGGATCAAACATTTCTACCTCCGAAAAACAATCAATCCCATTTCCACCACCAACAGCATATATCTTGTCATGTAAAGTAGCACCTGCTAGGCACCCCTTTTTCTCATTTAATGGAGAGCATAGAGTCCATTCATCATTCCAAGGGTTGTAACATTCAACTTCATGAGTACAATGGAAGTGTCAAGGCCTTGCAAAGAAAAAAAAAATGATATATTCAAGGAGTTCAAAAAGAGTGTAATAACTAATACCTGTCTCAAACCATGAATTACCATTTTGACCACCAAAGTTATAGATATTGCCCTGAAGCACTGTTGCTGAGGCATATGAGCGGACCAAACTCATTGGTCTGAGAGGTCTCACAATGTCCCTAGAAGGTGAGTAGCAGTCTAAAGTTGATAACCATGAAATGCCATCATATCCGCCCATTACAAATATAGAAGCATCACATCCTGAATGGAATTTATGCGTTTCATTATGACATAACACGTTAAGAAGTACATTGATACATGCAATGGAATGGAAGGATCAAGCTGAAACTCAAACAACATACCATGACTTAGTTGTTGAAGCAGCAAATCTGAATAAGCCTGAAAAAACTGACATATATTAATTGCAATCCATTTCAGGTAAGGAAAAGCCTGAAAAAACTGACATTTGGATCCTTCCAAATGTCATTTTGCAAGCAGAGAAATTCCTCAAACTTTATTGGCTGTGGTTTGCAATAATAAGCAATAGTCATTGCAGAACAAAGATAACCATAAGTCATCACATATTGCATTAATGCTATTAGCCTATTACAGTCTGGTGCATTTAGTCAAAAAAAAAAAGAAGAAAAAGAAGATATCAACAGAAAGTTTGAATGAACACATACGATGGAAAGCTTAGTATATCTGTATATGGTTGCTGGAAATTAATAAAGCAGGGCTTTAGATCATGTTCAAGTTAACTAAATGCCGCCACCTGCTAATAAAGAAATATTACACGGTGAAAGCTGCAAATATTACCAGCTGCAGCAAGATCGTTTTCTCTTTTTTTTTTAACGATAAAAATGGGTCTATAAGAAAAGGAACAAAGTATTGTCATTGTGCAAGATGAACCTGAGCACTGTTATGTATCACATTTCACAGGTTTAATCACCATAACACATACCAAACTCATGAAAGACTAGAAAATTCAAAAAATATTTTTCATCCTAACATATTATAAATAGATAGAGATCACAAAACTTTGCACTTGCTATGAATGCAAAGTTACAAATCACCACAGATTATTGCGTTAGATTTTGAGAGTTACTGTCTCTAAACGATGAAATGAGGCATTGGGATTTGGCAAAACCAAAGGAAGAATTGAAGTGAGAAGATGAATGGAGAATTACAGGAAGTATTTGATGTATTTACTTCTTCTCCCGTGCACTGCACGGTTTTGAAGTTGGTTGATTGGTGAAGCTGCTAAGTTTTCTATTTCGTGCCTAAAGGCTGTAAACAAATAAGAACCAGAAAGAGTGATATAATATATTAAGTAAGCGAAGGACAACCTGCAACCTTAATTACCTGGTATGTTGAGGATTCAAGATTTGATGAGTTATTGGAGACATCTTCGCAGTTATCCAAAACTGAAGGCATAGCAGGACCACTCTCATCCTCCACAGGGTCAGCCATCACATAAGAAGCAACGGTATCTTCTTCATTAAGCTTTGGATGAGAGTTAGAGTGTTCTCTGTTGAGAGCTAATTGCTTCAGCTTGACGTAAATTTGTTCCTTATCCCTATTTGAGAGGCTGTCCTTGAGCTTCTCCTCTTTTTCTGGACAAGGAATAGTACCTGAAAATCTTCTTTCAGTATTCAACTGTAATGACCCATTGAACATTTGCATTGAACTTTCATCTTTAACTCTTTTGTCAGCATGCTTTTCTTCAAAAAGGTTTTTTCCCTCGGATGAAATCTGGTGATCTGGACAAGCTTCCTTTGGAGCAAATGTCTCTACCTTATTTTTTTCATGCCTTGCATCAACATTAGCAATTCTCCAATATGATATGTTATTAGCCAAAGTAGTGACACTGCTACTTATAGGCAAAGATTCAAACATAGCGATCAGTCCTTTTGTTTGCACACGATCAAGTTCAAACCAAAAGCGGCCTGATTTGTAATAGTTATCATGTATTATCTGTTTGAAGTTTTCTTCCGACAGGGGTCGACAATTCATCCTGATACGGATGTGAACCTTAGCAATAGGACCAGTGTAAATTTCGAATAACACATGCAGGATAAATAATTAGTCTAAAATACATCTTCAAGAATACAAAAGAAGAAAAGAAAGACAATTAACTCAGGTGATACCTGCGCAGGATATCGAGTCCTCTCTGAACCATCTTTAGGCCACCCATATGGATCAATATTCATTTGCCCATCACTTGCTGCCTCATAGATTCCATGCAGCTCTCTCTTACTATAGTTGAATAGAAACAGTGGCAACCCAGGTTCAATGCTTTTTATGTATGAAAAGTGTCCAGCTGGTAATCCTGTGCAAAAGTTAAGAAAAAAGAAAGTCAAGAAACATTTAATAATATTTTCGTGTCTCAAAACTCAGGATGCAATTAAATTGTAAGAAAGGCCTCATGTAAAATGCCCAATATCACTTGGGAGATCAAAAGTTTATTCTACAAAGGCTTCCAAATAGCAGATAAGTCATCATGTATATTTTGGACAATTGAAGAAGACAAGAAACAGTAGAGGAGCATTTGCTATATAATTGTAATTTTTGTAACAAATTTTTTTTTCTCTCTGGTGGTTCTTGAGTAAATGAATTGACAGGAGCAATCCAAAGCCCTGTCAAATGTTAGAAGCAAACAACAATACTGAAGACCTCTTGTTGCATAGATGGAATTAAAGTTCATGAGATCAAATGGACAAAAAAATAGTCACACACTAGATACACAATATATATGTAGTTCAACAATGTACAGACAATCGCATGCAATGATGATTGTAACTTCACTAGGGAGATTAAAAGTATATAGAATGAGAAGATTCTTTCAAAAAACTTCACAGCAATGGAAAATAAGATGAACACAAGGAATCATCTCACACATTGCATAAAATCATTTTATACGTGAAATACATTTCTCAATGCATATGCTCGCAAATATTAACTTTCTATGCGTGAAGAAAAATGGCTCAATTTTCAAAAGCTGAAAATTGAAAGGTTGATCCTTCAAACAGGAGGATTTTCTTAATTACACAAAGAAATTATAACAAGATACAATAATTACTTGCAAGCACTCTGCTCACACTGATACATTAATTACTTGCAGGGACTCTGTTGACGATAATAGACAATAGAAAAATTGTTCCAATTTAAATAACCATGTCAAGCAACCAAATATATTTAATACGCATTGGGAAAGAAAGGGAAAACATTGCAAGTTCTAAATGGGGGTCTCGAATAACATTGTGTACAAGGAAGATAACTAACCAAAGAGCTGCTTTGAAAGGCAATCTCTCATTGTATCCTCCGTACAACCAAAGATGACACCCCTAAGGTCCTGTTTGCTCAAGTTTCTTGCACTTATATTGCTCTTGATCATTTGTGAAGATAGGTTTCTTTGATTCGACTTATCACTCTGATTCCTTGCTCCTTTTCCCATTCTACTACTCTATCACAAACACAAGCATAAGTAACTACAGTAATCAAAGCTACAGGAATGGCAATGAACAGCGAAAATTCATACATAACTTATCAAAAGATAACCGGCATTCAATTGTTCTAGAGTACACGCAAGAAAATTCAAAGTTAGAAATACTTAAAGATAACAAAGATAAAGATCTCTTCTGGTTTGAAAAACCTCTTGTAAATCTTCTTTTCGACTATAGACGCTGGAATAGTCCATTGCGGTATATATAAAAATATGCTCGATTTGAGAATGCTGTAAGAAATGAAACGTCACAATATTTTTTTCTACATGCCAAAGTGATGGAAAACAAAGAATATATTTTACATAACCACATAAGTAGAACTTAAATAATGGAAGAAACTCGGTGAAGGCATAGAAACCGATAAAATCCAAGAAAGCCTAAATAGTACAAATCTGCAATGAAAAGAAATATGAAAAGAAATATGAAAATGAAAATGAAAATCCTGAACAATCCAAGAAACAGAGAAAAAAAATCATCAAAATAACATAGTTTCCTCAATTAAAAAAATGAATGAAATCACAGATCAATAAAATCTTGAATTAGAAAATCCAAGCAGTTCCTGAACACAGATACAGTCCAAAATAACATTAAAATCAGCAAGAACGTGTAATGAATAAGAAAAGATAGCTAGATATGCAGAAAGATCCATAAGGGGAAGCTCTATCAAACACGAAGAAATCGCGATCGTCTCTTCAGATTTTTTTTCATCGCGATGTGATATAGAGTTGCGGGATCGAAAACTTACATGAGAGCACCACAATGCGTAAAAGGAATTCTTAGGGTTTCTGCGATCAAACAAGAATGCCGTCGGGGTTTACTGTAGAATAACAGTTTCAGCGCAGAGTCCCGCTAGCGCGAAAGAAGAAATGGGAGTTTAAATAGAAAGAAAGCCTCTCTCTGTGTCTCTGGAGAAAATGATCCAGTGCGCGTCGTTGGGAAGAAAGAATCAGGAAATCGAGGACAGTGACGAAATCAGAGCTTTCCATTTATTTGGGTAATGTTTCGAAGATTAACGTATCTCCAAAATGTCGAACAATCCGATTAGGCTTGAGCTTGGGCCGTTTTTAGACTTTTTCATTAACTATAGTTTGCCGCGCAAAAGTCATATATCATTATATCCACCAACGCATTTTTCAGTAATGAGAATGTTATGGAGCGTGTAAATCACAAGCCGTCGTGTCTCTTCCGAGACATCCCATAAAATTGGAACGAAATTACAAGCCGTCTTAACTTCGAGATTAAGATAAGATAATATAATGAATACTGCAACCTCAATACCAAGCTGAGGAGTGTTTAAACAGAGTATTATTCAATGCACTAATAAATTGTATTGAATAATATGATGTAACAAGCACGTACGATTTGAAACTCTCAGTTTCCTTGTATTATTTCAACAAATTGTTCTCGTTTGAGAACAAAAACAACAACATTAACAACTCTTGGATCCTTAAGAACATCCAAACTTAATTAAAAAAAATAAAAAATAAAAATAGAAAAAGCAAAAAACCATCATCGCATAATGGTTCTGAAAATTGCATCCTTAACATGTTCTTCATTTGTTCATTCCAGTTGCATCCTTCACGACATCAACAGCGCCTTGGGCTTTGGCCATCACTTGCTGACCAGCCTACACAATCAATTAAAAAAATTGGCAAGCATTATTGAGTGTGAGAGAGCTATATGATATAGATCACATAGATGAATTAATAATTATATTAGTAAAGATATTATATATAGCTAGAGAAAGAGCAATTTAATACATGTACCTCTTGGCATGACTCCTTAATTGACTGAGCAGTACTGGATGCCTTGTCCATCAACTCGTTCTTCTTAACCTGTGAAACAACAATTCTTATCAGAAATTGCAGAGAGACTAGCGCATAATATCTATATATATGAAACGGGGTTTTTTGTTACCTCAGCTTGGCCCTTGGCCTCGCCAGCGTTGTAACTGAGATTCTGGGATTTGTCAGACGACATCTTGATGTGTTCTTTTTCCTGTGACTCTTGAATTGACACAAAGACAAATTAGTGAACTTAAAATTGCCTTCGAGATTGATGCAAGAACCATTGGAAGCCCGGGCATTTTATAGTGTTTGCTGCCAAGCACTTGAATGACGTGTTATTTGATATGTTCGATAGAGTTACGCTCAAACGCAATTTGAGGCAGTAAAGAGAGGTTTTGGCCTTTTGACGAGGGACGCTTGAGCAATTTATTGATCATATGATCGGAGAAGATCCGCTGTAAAAGGGACTTAGATGATTTTGACCATAATTTGAGTGAGCCTTCTAACCGCGCGCACTGAGTCATTTTCGCTGTTGCCGTTGTTTTTCCGGTCATTTTGTTTAGCCGGTGCCTTGCAATCCTAATTCTTTGCAGTACGTTTTCAAAATATTTTATTTTTAAATTGGGAAAATGATACAACATAACTCATTAACTCAGTTAAGTCTTTTTCAAACTTTATCAGATCGGACACATGACCCCCTTCTTCATTTTGCTCTATCAAAAGTTAAAAGAAATGATGTCAAAACTAAAAATAATAATAATGCAACTACAAGACATATATTTTTATGTTCGTTAAATTATTTATTACACCCGAATTAAGTAAAATACACAAATATAATAAAGCACGTGTAGTTATACTTTTTATGGTTAAAAAAACAATTTTACTTAAAATTCTCTTAATTGTTTCTCTACTTGAAATCAAAATACTTGTTAAGTTGATTCATTGCATTTTTTTTTTTCAGTGCAATATTTTCAAAATCATTTAAATTAAGTAATAATGAGCATGCGGAGGGAGACCTGTAAACAAAAATAATAATAATGACAATAAAATAAATGTAGCGGGAGACCTTCATTCGTCTCATTTTGGAATGATAATTGTGATATATGGGACAATATTAAAAAAGAAACTTGATTTAAAGCTTTTAAGCATGACATGAACATTTCACAAGAATTGAACCAACTACCGTTTATAGTTATATTACAGCGTGTTGTCTCTGTCAATACTCTACCATCACACTACACTTCATTGAATTTTACGTGGGTTCGTGTCCATGTTGCAGGGCTAGCTGGCATGCTCTGACTTTTCTTTTATCTGCAAAGAACTCTTGGGTATATGAAAATATGCAAACTAAAGCCAATTATACACCTAAAATGATCGTGTATCTCTACTGTTGTTATAAATATATTAAATATTTAAATAATAATTATATGTATTATACAAATATATCAAGTAATATAATATTTAAGTAGAATATGTATTTAAATAATATATATATTCAAGTGATACATATATTCAAGAACGTAGTCAGGATCTTTCGAGTGGACTAAAAATACTTTTTAGATAAACTTTTACGACACAACGAATTTTTTTTTTTTTGACAGTTTTGTGATTTTACTTGTTGATTTGGGGGTTGCCATTGATTTTTATGATTTGTATAGAGATTTGGGGGGTTGCGATTGAGGTTTTATAATTTACAATTTATTTAGAGGTTGGGTATTAGAAGAGGAAGGGTAAAAAAAAAAATTTATCTAAAATATTTACATGGGCTAATATTAATATAGATTTTTTTTATAAAATAACTATCTGGGTTATAGCCTAAGAGAGTCCCCTTACATATATTTAAATTATATAAATATATATATATATATTATAGTTACTCATTTATATAAAAATATAATTATTTATTATATGACTGTAATGACTTATTTTTATTTATTTAAATTATATAAATATATATGTATATGTATTTTATTTATTTATTTATTTATTTTATTTGTAATGTTGTACCTAAGATTTCGCCGAGTAATAGTAACAAAGGTCATACGATAAGGGTAATGGGAGACGTGGCATAATCATGGGACCGGGACCGTGTCCGTGATGACTCATTCTTACTTTCACTTTTGGGGCAAAAATCGTGTTAGTGATGGGTCTCGTAATGCGTGTTAATTTCCGGATTTCAGCTTTTTTGTGATTTAAAAATGAAGAAAAGAATGGAAAGCCCTTCAGATGTTTGACCAAGCAAATCTTCTTGTCGCATGAGCCATGGCGCTAGTGACTTGTGCCGCGGGATGCTTCTAATAAAATATGAAAAAATGCTTAAGTGGCATCTTATTATATATAGTTTATACTAAGATATGAAATAAGGTAAATAATGATGGCGACTTTTCCGTGCTGCGAAAATCATAATCTCGCATGTTCTGCATCTGAGGATGAAGGCAAGTTATACTTGGTCTCAATTACTGTCACACAAGCAACGGCAGGCTAGGAAATTTGCTGCCCATTACACAAGACAAACGATAATAACAGTTGGAAAAAAGATGTTACGTGGGTGTCCTACAACATATTATTATCCGATTAATATAACTAAAAACAAGCATGTTTATTTCAAATTTCAATCTAACAACAGAACAAGGCAGCACGATACAAACAAAAGATTTTTTATTTTATCTTTTTTTAACATTACATGCTAGTGATATGTGTCCAAAGTATAAAAAATAGAAAATTAACTTAACAATTATTTGTAATCATAAACTGATGTATTTAAAATCTAACTATAGTGAGGTATTTTCGAGGAAGGTAAGAGATTTATAATAAAGCAAAAATGAAATTATTTTAATAAAAAGTAGTAGTAAAACGTAAGACTAGATATAGGCAGCAGCACACTCTTTCACAAACACAAACAAGTATATGTTGTGGTAGCTAGATATTTCAACCCAGATGAGAAAAAAGTCTCTAGACAAGAACACTTTGGGGTTGTACCGCACAATTCCCGCATCTTTGTTCCAGCTTTTGAAATTTGAGGAAGGAAAAAAAAATGATTTTGGGAAGATAAAAATTAACGCTTTAGTGGGTATTTGGATCCCTAGATATTCTCAGCTCTTTAATTTTCTCTCTTCATCTTCCATTATTCTCAGAATCCAAGGAGAAGTACTCATCCTAATCAACTTTCCCAAAGTTTGAGCTGAAAGGATTCTTCTTTGTGCATCTTTGGCCCAACACATGCTTTCACATTAATTTTCACCGAAATTTCCGATTCTTCCATCTAATTATCTACTTTCTTAAGGTTCTGATAATATTATTTATATTGTTGTTTTTACGAGAAAAGATGTTATTTCAAAACTATGTTTCTCAAAGGAACAACCATTATGTCTTTTTAACCACTTTTTATTTTATTTTAATAACGAATAGAGAAGGCACACTGTATAACAAAGTGGTAAAAAAGATGAATCAACAATACTTGAATTTCTAGAGATACATGAAAGCATAATCTACTTTAATTCATTAAATGGGGCTCTTTTTTAAAGGTTTCACGCCTACGCTATTTATGTTTAATGTAACCAATAATATTACCCCGCTGTTAACTTTTTTTTTAACTTTTACGGAAACCTACTTGTCAATTCTTAATTAGCCAAGACGGGCCTGGAGGGACGCGTGAGATTGTAAGTCTGAGGCCGTAGTTTTCATTCTGAGACGCCATACTTACTTATATCACACTCTATATTGCGTAAAAGCGATGATTCAATGTAACCGTATTGTCAACACCGTGTCATATTTTGTTATTAAATGTTACCTTATATCCCCCGTTGGTTATTTTAATGGTGTCACAGTGAATATACCAGACGAGACACCGCTCATTTATTTATTTTTTAAATTAGATATGACGCGTGGCCAAAAATAGAGCGATGGAAATGTTTGATGTTTGTTTACGTGTGAGAGAGAGCATTGTATCAGGGGCAAGTAGCAAGGCCCACACTTTGAAGGAAAAGCCTTTTGTCGGGTGGCGGGTGCTAAAGTAAGCAGCGCGTGCCACACTGGAGCATCAATTATTACAGGGTTTTACTGTGCGCTTTCTCACTCTCTCACTGCTTCAATCCACCTCTGATCACACACATCTCGCGAGCGCTACGGATATTTCATGTGTCCTATCGGCTTGGCTTGCTTCTTCCTTTTTCATTTTTATCTACGGAAACTTGTTCATTCGGCTTTTCTAGCTTTTACATTGCTAGGTATATTAATTTCGATAACGCGGTTGGCGATCTGTGATTCCAAAAAGCTACGGTTTTTCCAACTTTCAAAGCTACGAGGTTTTGCTTTCTTTTTTTTTCGCTCGTGATTTCTGTTCTGGTACCAAAATGATAAATGATGTTTAATATACGTTAATTTGCACAAGTTACAGGTGTTTTCTAATAGCTCAAGAAATTAGCAAACTCCCATGGGGGCATTATACCGTTTAATTGACTGCTTAACCGTGCTAATCATAGTGTTACAAAGCTAAGAACTTTTTTGTTTATTTTTATTATATATGCAAACGGGTAATTCTACTAAATAAATTCAAATTACTCTTTTTTTTTAGGCAAATTCAAATTACTTTGGCGCACAAATTTTTGTCCTACTCTGCACTGTTTGATGTCGTCATCATTGCCAAGACCGAGTAAAAGTTAATTTTTTTTTACCATTAATGGGATTGACAAAGCGGTATAGGAAATAATTTCTTTCCATAAGGTCTCTAATTTTAGGCTTAAAGATAGATTTTCATCTGCAGGAACGAAGTGGCCTAAATTTTACATGGGCAAAGCTCTTATACTATTATCATATATTGACTTGCATACCATTAAATAGGATGACATTATATCTCTATAGTGATAATCATTTTAAGTGAATTAGACTTTTGTGATGTGTATAAACTGGGCTAGAAAGACATTCCTTGGATTACCTTAAAAATAATAACAACAAAAAAAGGCTACAAAATTTACATTATTATATTTCAAACAAATTGCCCTTTTTCTTTTTTACAAAACCTATTTTAATGGTAACATTAAATTTTGTATACAATGTAATATCTTTGGTGCTCCTTTAAAAGTGAGGTACCCTTTTGAGAGAGCCATTTGGAGGACTTAGAGTTGAGGTGCTATAAACGAGTCACTGTTTAACAAAAAAATAAATTAAATAAATAAATAAAAAGAAAAAAGAAAGCTTTGACAGCCTAAACAAACGTTATAACGGCGAGCCGGTTTGGTTTGCAAGCTTTTAAAAGCGGCTTGACGCACTAAAAGTTAAGCAGGCCCGACCGCAATAATTTATAATCCAATTTCCCTCTCGCTGCACCCAAAATCTCCCTCCTTGTTTCCTCTGCCCCCTCCTCCCATCCCTGTCGCTCTCTGCAACCAAACCAACAACAACAAGAAGGACCCTTACCTTAGCAGTACACGCAGAACAAGATCTAAACCCCAGCTTCTGAGCTTTCAGTCTCCAAACATTTCACCCTCAAAAAAAAAAAAAAAAACCCGACATTTCTAGTAACTTTCCTCCATCAAACCTTGCTTCCTCTGTTTCTCACAAAACCCATCAACAATGGAAACCTCATCTCCTCTCTCAATTCAACAAACCCCAAAAGACCATCACCCAGGAGCCTCACCCACACCTTTCAAAAAGGGCTTCGTTGCGTCATTAATGGAAGCTGCTTCTTTCCGTTCTTCTTCCTTCAAAGAAGACACCTACATTGTCTCCAACCTCAAATCCTCAGAAACAAAAGCGTTGCAAGAAATGAAATCCAAGCTTTCTGCTACTAATGTTTCTGAATCAATGTGGGGCATTCCTCTTTTAGGTGGAGACGAAAGAGCCGACGTGATTCTTCTAAAGTTTCTCAGAGCGAGAGATTTCAGGGTTCATGATGCGGTAACGATGCTGCAGAAATGCTTGGCTTGGAGAAAAGAGTTTGGGGCTGATGGGATTGTGGAAGAGGATTTGGGTTTTAAGGAACTTGAAGGTGTTGTGGCTTATATGCACGCTTATGATAGAGAAGGGCATCCTGTTTGTTATAATGCTTATGGGGTTTTCAAAGATAAGGAGATGTATGAGAGGATATTTGGGGATGATGAGAAACTGAAGAAGTTTCTTCGGTGGAGAGTTCAAGTGCTGGAAAGAGGTATTAATCTTCTGCATTTTAAGCCTGGTGGTGTTAATTCCATTATACAGGTGACTGATCTTAAAGATATGCCCAAGAGAGAGCTTAGGGTTGCTTCCAATCAGATCTTGTCTCTGTTTCAGGATAATTATCCTGAAATGGTGGCTCGTAAGGTACAAATTCTTTCTTTCATTTTTTTCCATTTTATTTTCTTATATTTTGGTTAACAATTTGGTTGGTTTTTACTTTATATATATATATATATATCTAAAACTCTATGTGGGTGTGATTTTCAGGTTTTTATCAACGTGCCGTGGTACTTTAGTATGTTGTATTCCATGTTCAGCCCATTTCTAACTCAGCGAACTAAGAGCAAGTTCGTCATTTCAAAGGAAGGAAATGTTGCCGAGACTCTTTACAAGTACGTCAATCTGCTTTAGTATAATTAGCCATTTTAATGATTTTACAGCATACTCTATAGTTTGGTTAATATTTTTTTTTTTCCTCCCCCATGTGTAATTATTTTATTTTATTTTATGAATGTGCACGCTACGGCCCTAATAGATATGCTGAGTGTTCATCCAACCTGTAGATTCCAAAATCTGAGTTGGGTCTTGGGTTTAAAAATTTAAAAGATTTAGATGACTTGGAATATTGTCCTGTTCTTGAGATTTGAATAAATATACACGTGCTTTTATCATATTTTTATCTGAAATCACAACAATTTCCTCTGTCTCCGGGATCACATTTGTTCTCCCTCCAAACTATTTGAATTTAAACAATGTTACCATATGGGTTCCCTGTTTCAATTTGAATTTTAAAAAAAAGTTTGGCCTGATCAGGTTCATCAAGCCCGAAAATGTGCCAGTCCAATACGGTGGTTTGAGTCGACCCGGAGATTTGGACACTGGACTTCCCAAACCAGCCTCCGAATTCTCTGTTAAAGGAGGAGAAAAAGTTAATTTAGAAATTGATGGAATTGAGGTACCTTTATCTCTGCCTCCATTCTTATGTACTACAATTTTCACTACAAAATCAAATTTGATTTTAACTTGTTAGTTTCATGTCATTTAAAGGCTGGAGCAACCATAACATGGGACTTGGTCGTTGGCGGTTGGGACTTAGATTACAGCGCCGAGTTCATCCCAAGTGCGGAAGGAAGCTACACGATTGCAATCGAGAAACCAAGGAGAATCACAGCAGCAGAAGAACCAATTCACAACTCTTTCACATCGAAAGAAAGTGGAAAAATGGTGCTTTCAATCGACAACACAGGGTCAAGGAGAAAGAAGGTTGCAGCGTACCGCTACTTCGTGCGTAAACAACCTGTGTGTGAAGCCTAAAGCAAAAACCACAACCTTGCACTATGGGTTTTGGGGGCTTTTTGAATTATGAATGATCTTGCTAATATTTGAGATACAAGAACTAGTAGAAGTTATTTGACTTTGAAGAACACTTTTCTCTGTAAGTTTGTGGTGATGGATGGATGGATGGATGGTGTTTATGAATGAATGAATGAATGAATGAATGAATGAATATATATATAGATAGATAGATAGATAGGTAGATATCTACTTATAGTGTTATTTCGTAGTTTTTGAAGTGAGAGTTGCTGTATTAATGTAATAAACAAAAATGAAGGAAATCTTTTGCTTTCTTTCTGGGTTAAGTGGTAGTGGGTTTGGAGTTGGGAAATCTTTGTGTATATTGTGTTTTCTTTGGAGTAAAGTGAGGGGGAAGACAAAGAAAACTACTGCAGAAATTGACTGGTCCCTGATGGTATGGGTCTGGCGAGTTTGAATAATGACACCACCTACTTAGCATGTATCGGTATCACATAAGTTGTGCAGTGTCACGGGTGTATTAGCGTCTGAACGGGGCGCGTATTTTTCTGACCTTTTGCGTCAATTACGACCTTTAGCTTTCGAAGAAGGAAGGGCTCGAGTTACGAAAATGGGTCTTTCTTATCCAAAATAATTTCCGCATTCTACTCGTTAATGGCTAAAGATTCGGGGTTGAGGTTTCAACCGTGTTGAGCGTGCTATTAGAAATCATTACTTAAGTGCTTAGGTTAGAAACATTTAATGTCGTGTATGTGTAGTTGTGATTCGTAACATTTTAATGCTCTTCAACTAGAAGTTTATGGCACGTGAAAAGAATAGTACATAGACAATAGTGAATCATGATGGAGTTCCATATATAAATCATGCTGCTAGCTCAATGAGAATGATAATTAAAGTAATAAAGTGGGATCATTACTGTTAAAGCTGCTGTTTACCATTACGTTTACATTTTTTTTAATTTTTTTTTAGGACATCCTCCTAACTTGTGCTTACTTAAAGAAAGAATGGTTTATTCTTGTTTTATAATTTGTTGTAACACCCGTAATTTATAAAAGCCTCCTAACATACAGTCCGATAACTATCATCATTGTTGTTGTCTCTGAATATTGAAGCAGCTCTAAAGTCAAATCTATTGCAATTATTATGAGGGGCAATTCAATTTATAACATTTTTTTTTTGGGCAAGTGAATTCATAAGTTATCAGAGCCTTATCCAGAAGAGAGTACATCCGATGAGGCGCAATTTGGAGCCAAGATTTTGAAATGTAAACAGGAAGGAAAGAAAAATGCTAAGAGGATTGAAATTCTCACATCAATTGTTATAAATTTGATATGTTAAGCATCACATCGAATTTGTAATTTTATTAAAAAATATGTTATTTTTATGTATTAAAGTTAAAAGTTGATGTAACTGTAATTTTTCGCAATTAGTGTAAGTTTTCAATTCATGTAGCATTGTTCGGTGGGAAATTACCCATTTACATCCAGTGAGGCAAAGCTATGAAATTCCTTAATAAATACTGTAAAATTGTTTTAATCGATTGGGCCACTGGGCACACTGTATTAGTTAATGATGCATGCATAATTTATTAGTGCATGCATATATTATCACTGCACTCATTTTTATACATATACTTATATAGATAATTTTACTTTTAGTCACACCCACCCCAACATTTCTATATCTATACATGTCCTCCAAAGAGAAAGAACAAGTTTTTCAAACATGATCTCTTTTGTAGGGGGTTTACACATAAGAGGGTAAAAAACATAGCAATGCATCGCTTAATTAGGATTTGAAGATATATATCAATTATTTTTTCCTTCTTTTTTCCCCCTATTGATTCTATATCTTTATGTTAGGATTTCCAGAATATTCATTCTAGAACGAAAATACAGGCTAGGGAGCCTTAAGAACGAAGTTTTTCAAAATTCCTGTGGGGCAATCATAATCAGGTAAAAGCGTTTCGTCTGAATAAAGTGATTTTTTCCAGATAGCGGCAGTGCTCTCTGCTTCTGTTCATGTCTCTCTCATGACTTGTGCAGTGAACGCCATCCAACTTCCTGCGCCAGGCAGACATTGTTGCTGTTTTTACAGAATAACTTTTCTTATTTGCCATATAGTATCAATCCGGGAATCCTAAGGAACGAACAGTATCGAGAACCATCAAGCGCCATTATGCCCTGGTTTTATATATATATATATATATATATATAGTTGATAAAGGGTTTCCTATTTCTTTACCTATATAAAAATTTAAAATTAATTATTTCTTTTTTTTTACCTACTTAAATTCTCATTCTATCCTTCACACCCCATGACCTTAAACCCTTTCCCTCTCTTTCATTTCTTCTCTTCTCTTCACCATTGATTTACCATTTCTTCAAGTTTTTAATCATTCAAACGGTTAGAACACTGTTACGAAGATTTGTAATCTACAACATTGCAAAATCATGTGAAAAAATCAAATTATTTCGGATTTTGAACGCCTCGAACTTAAAGTGATTTAAGTATAATTTTTTATCGCAAATCGTTATTTACATGTTCTAAAATGATTTAAATGCTACATTGTTGGATTAGAATGTTTTTTTGTAAAAAAAAAAGGGGTGAAAATGGTTAAATGAGGTGACAAAATGGTTCCAGAAACTCATTCCATTCTTTAGAATCGTAAACGTCCGATCCTAGTGGGTTGAACAATGCATTTTTTTGTTTTTTATTTTTATTTTTCTCTTTTGTCCGACCCTGATGGGCCGAACAAAGAAAATATATTTGGCCTGTTAGGGTCGGACATACTTTATTTTGCCCACCTACATAGGGTCGGACACACCTAATCCGAGGATGATTTTTTTAGGTTTTAAAACCTATTTTCGCCCTATTTTTTCTTCGATT
>JAYMFD010002869.1:0-26116 GCA_035771175.1 Paratinospora sagittata
AGCTTCTCCTTTATGATACTTGCCACCCAACTTGTTGTAGCTTGATACCCACTTGTCACCACAGCTCCTTCACATGTGTGCGTAGGATTCATTTTCTTAATACAAAAAAATGGGGTTGTCGACAACCTTGATGCATGTATCCGCCATGGACAACCATCCGATTTACATTTTGCAGTAACACGAAGAGGATCATTTTTTTTAAGTACATAAGCAAACCCATGAGCAATTGAGTATTTGCGCAATGCTTCCCGAAACTCGTGGGCAGTGTTAAATCTTTGATTCACACCAGTAATGACATTTTGCCATAATCTTGCAGCTTTGTGGTTCTTTGGTTCATAATGGTTCTTGGGCTCATAAGAAATGGCTGGAGGGGTTTTATCAACTTGTATATCAATAGGTGCATCAACCGGAATCACTGCTTCTGATGCCGTCGTCCTACTCGACCTAGACAACAAAGCACAAGGATAAGTTATAACTTTTAACACCACTAATAAACACCAGGTAACCACATAGCTGAAGAAAACTACCTACTGGCAGGCATAGTTGACACAGCCTGAGCAGGAACAATCTCTCCTTGCGTGACAAAAACATCTGTAGTGACTGAATTTCCATGAAAATTGATCATTCTCTTTAAGTCCTTGTCATTAGAAATTGTGATAAGAGTTCTCTTGTTTCCAGGGAGAAAGTATTTGATAGATATGACATTACTATTACAATTCCACATCTCAGCAATCTCTGCCTTGAAATCTTCAAACCGGGTTTCTTCATCAATGTCTATAGCATGAGCATCCCCACCATTATATGTCAAGGAACCATCTTTATTAGTCACAAACTCACCTCCAGACTGACAAATAGCTATGATTCTTCTCCCAGCCATTACCTAGCCAATAAAAGTTTCAGATTTTAGATACTAAAAAAAAATTCCAAAAAATAACATTGCACTTGAAGAAACAGAACAATTAAACACTGCCAAGTAAGCACAAAATTCACAATTAACATCAAAATGCATCAGAAAGTTCCTACCTTTCCCAAACATCAAAACACAAAAAACCCTAAAAATCAAAATCCATAAAAACAAAACAAGTTAAACCGCTACGTAACACACAAAGAAACATTCATACATAATATTGCACTTGAAGAAACAGAACAATTAAACACTACCAAGCAAGCACAAAATTCACCATTAACACGAAAATGCATCATAAATTTCCAACCTTTTCCAAACCCTAAAAATCAAAACCCAAACAGAAAACAAGCTCAACCAGTTTTTTTAACACACAAAGAAACAGTCATACATAAGCGAATTAGTACAGACCCAGATCAACTAGATAGCTAAAAATCCTCATGGAGATCCTAAAATTGAATAAAAAACTCTCAATTGCAAAATCAACACAAGCACTGAAAATTTGAAATTAAACCCTCGGCATTCCTTTAATGAATTGGGGAAACCCAAAAAAAGAGTCAAAATTTCACCTTTGAAACAAGATTGAGACGATTAGATTCCTCTCAATCTTCTTCAATCACCATGCTTTCTTTTTCTTCTTCTTCTTCTTCGTCGCCTTCGTCTTTCGTCTTGGTCTTCGTCTTCGTTCTAACAGAGGAACGGTAGCAAGAGCAGCGATGACGAGAAAACAGTTATATAATACATCGGTAGCTATTTTGGTTATGTTACTAACTGATGATGGTGCTCTTGGATTTTGTTTTGGGAAACTGGTCCAGAGTGAAGGGTTGATTTGATGATGTGATGTAATGTGTTGTACAATGGTATTAGTGTCTGAGAAACACTGGAATGGATCTCAAGCTACATTTCGTTTTGCCTTAGCTCCCCTGTTAATTAGGTAAACTTTTGACCGGCCCCTCTTAATAAATTATTTTCAATTTTCGTCCCTTTTGAAACTCTCCCAAGTTTCCACTTTTCACTGTGGTAAATGCTAATTTGAATTTTTTTTTATAAGATTATTAAATTTTTTTATGGAAAAAAATGTCATTAGGCCCATTATCCCTCACCATAGGCTATCACGCTCTTTAGTAACTCATTAATCCTCACACCAACAGGTAAGGGTGGTAATTCGGGTCATTTAGCCTCGTCCGACCCAATCCCACCGAGCTTAAAAATAATCGAGTCAGGCCAGCCTTATAAAATTTTAGACCGAGCCTATATTAAAAAGTTTTGACCCAAATCCAACTCAAAAAATAAATAGACCGGGTCTTTGAGTCGGGCCTTAAAATTTGGCCTTTAGACATGACTTTTAGACATATTTAAATTTATTTATTTTTGGCCAAATTTAACTATTTCATGGTTTCAAAAATCTAACTATTTAATTATTTATGTTTAGTTTAGGTGTTTTCACTCTTTTTTAACAAATGGTTAGTTACAACATATTACTATAATTGGTAAACCTATCTAGCTAAATAAAAGTTAAATTAATAGAATTTAAAATTTAAATAGAAACTAAAATAATATAATAAGCAAATTTTATAAAAAATTATTAGAAAATAGATTAGGCATGTGAATTTTTTTTTATTTAATTTATCTTAAATATGTGTTAATTTATTCGAAATGAATAAGTTTATGTATATAGTAATATCTTTCTTTCTTTCAGAGAGTATAGTTACCACCGTTAAAATGCATACATGTATTTTTAATTAATTATATGTACTCTTTTTTGGTAATATATACTTAATTGAACATATTTTTAATTATGCATATACAATACAAATATAAACACTTGATTATATATAAGTATATAATACTCTTCACTATTGTATTTTTCTTATTATACATACTTAAAATACTCTTAATTATGTTTTTTTTTTCATTTTGTAAACTCTTAATTATATATACAGTGTATATATATATATATATATATATATATATATACATACAAATAAGTTTGTGCATCTGTATATGTATGTATAATATATTTTCTATTTATATAATACTCTTGAATCTTAATTATGTTTTGTTTTTACCATTTTATATTATAATTATATACTATATATACTCTTATTAAGAAATGTAGTAGGTACGTGGATTATTCGTATTATATACCTAATTGAACATACTCTTAATAATGTATATATAATTCAAATATAAACCATTAATTAAATAACACTATTGACTTAATTAAATATATATTATACACTTTTTATCATAATAATACACTTGATTATGTTTTTTATCATTATCTATACATACACACACACACATATATGTATTATATGTACACAATGTATTATGTATGTGGTACGTATTATATTTATATATACTATATATACTTTAATTATATAACACAATTTTAATTATGTTTTATTTTTTCATTTTATACTCTTAATTATGTGCACATATATATTTTGTATTTATTATAAAATATATACATACATATATATATATATATATATATATATATATATATATATGTGTGTGTGTGTGTGTGTGTGTGTGTGTTTGTGTAACTTTGTATTAAGAGTATATTATAATTTATACATACATATATTTTACAGTAAATCTAAAATATATACAAAATATATATATGTATGTATGTATGTATGTATGTATTATCGGGTCCAATATTCGGGCCTTTGGACCTGGTTAGTAGGTCATGCCGAGCCTAGTTATGTCATCTTAAATCCGCCGAATAAATTTTGAGACCGAGTCGGGCCGACCTATATAATAGTCGGGTTCGAGTTTGAACTGGGCCATTTTTAACGAGCGGGTCAAGCCCAGGAACCTTAAACCAAATTGCCACCTCTACCAACAGGTAGCCACAGGATAGGATAACAGGATTGCGTGTAAACTGTATTTGATAATGTCATGCGGCAAGCTGTTTATTACTTGGGTGCCACGTCCTTACGTAATTTGTTAATCTTTCCACCTGTCAAGACTCTAACTCACAACTTCCATCTTCTACAATCATGTAATAACCACCATGCCAACCGCTTCGTTGGCATTTTTTTTATAAAACTTGAATATTTTAAAATTTTCATTTAGATGACAATTCTAACGGAGCTATACTTCTCCTTATGATTCCACTTTTACAAGCACATACTTTTGAATTAAAATTAATGGAGTAAATTATTTAACTTAATTTAATTGAGAGAGTACAGTTCTTAAGATATATCACATGAAACACATGTGTGAGATATTATATGTCAATATTGTTTAGCACATTTCGGGTATTGGTCAGCATTAAAATGGCCGGCCCATTTTCATATATATTATATAGCAAATTACAATATATTTTAATAAGCACAATCTACAAAAGCTTGTTGAACATCAATAAATGTCCAAAAAAAAATAAAAAATAAAAGTTTAATACTAATAAGGATTTAAAACTTAGTAAAATTAACAAGTCATGCAAATGAATGGCGATTGGCCCAAGTTTTGTTATTGATGGAAGCACCTTGTGTCACGCCTGGAATGCACCGCAGCACATTCTACCCAGACGCGGGCGCACTCCCACAGCAGCGGGAGCGAACGCCAGCCATTATGGATCCATAATGGCTGGCGTTCGCTCCCGCTGCTGTGGGAGTGCGCCCGCGTCTGGGTAGAATGTGCTGCGGTGCATTCCAGGCGTGACAAAAAGGCCTTATGTAGTTAAATGCAACCTATCTACCATGTGGCCAGCAATAAATGACAAGGTGGATCCAGCATCAATTAACACATACATCATAGTGTCGCAAATAGAAATCATACCTTCCACCGAGTTCTTGTTCGCCTCTGGATCTGGCTCGGTAACAGCCCTGGCTTGTTCTCTGACAAGCGTGGAAATAGGAACAGTAGCAGATGGATTTGTTGGAGTCCGCGGGGCTGACTGCAAAGGACACTGGTACGCTTTATGTCCCTTGTTCCCACATCGAAAGCATGTAAAAAGAGGACGATATGCAGATGAAGCTATCTGCGACGCAGTGCCTGGCATGGAACGCCAACCACTCTGACTACCTGGTCCCCTATGCGGCCATGGTGCCCGAACCGACGATCCCTGTGTCGGTGGCCTCGTAACAGACTGTGATATTCTGCCTGCCGGTGGTGGTAGCGTTACTGTTGGAGGAGTAACTGGAATCATAGCAATAGGCCTCTCAACTGTCTTTGCCTTTTTCTGTTCACCCCACCAGTTTCTGTCCCATCTCTGCTTTCTCGGACTCTGATAAGATACCTGCTGCTCTATACCTGCCTGTGATGTGGGCATTGCCCGTGGTGGCTTATTTTTCATCTCGACTGTCTCATAATCCAGTGCCTGTCGCACTGCCTGATCATAAGTCTGAACACCAGCAAGAGCTAAACCTTTCTGGATTGGGTCATTTAATCCTTCCCTGAGCCTCTTCATTTGCATCAGATCTGTTTGTACCATCTCAGGGGCAAACAAGGCTAATCTATTGAACTCATATTCATATTCTCTCACAGACATGTTTCCTTGCTGTAATTCTATAAATTGTTTATGCCTTTTGTCAACCTCAGACGGGGGATAGTATGTCTTGTAGAATACTTCTTTAAATTGATCTCAAGTATCTATGGGTCCCTGAGCTCGGCTTATTGTTTTCCACCATCTCTCAACCTTACTCGAAAATTTAAATCGAGCAAGTTTAATCTTGTCCCTATCCAGTGCATGCATGTCCTCAAATATAACTTCTCTCCTCAGAAGCCAATCCTCAGCAACCTCTAATTCTAGACTGCCATCAAACATAGGCGGCTCACGTCTTTTAAATGCTTTCATCACATCTTCATATCTGCGAGTCTCATCTATATCCTCATGAGTCTCTACTATCTCCTGCACTGGCACAGGTTGTTCTGCAGATGCACCCGCACTACTGGCGCCAACCTCAGGTACTACAGGTGCTGGAGGCCCTTGATTATCTTGAAGGCGTGTCAACATACGCATCATCTCAGCATTTTGTCTCTGCTGAGCTATCATCATTTCTTCCAATTTCGTCAACCTTTCTTCTTGTGGATCCATGATTGCTTGATGCTTCCCTTTCAATCTGTCATTCACAGAGATAAAGGAGCATATAAGTCAGCCAATCCGATTACTAAATTTGTATCGATACGTTATTTACCCGTACATAAACTCATAAAACAAACATAAGATACTAAAGCTTTTAATTTTTTAGGCTTTTAATCCTAAACGTAGCTCTGATACCAATATTGTCACGACGCCCCTGACGTAGGCTGACGTCATGACCGACACAATGTACTATACACTGTACATACCCGTATACAGTATACAATACACTGTAAGTCTTCACGTACTCTCACAATTTATCCCAAACTTATAGAATTTTTTTTTTTTTTTGTTATATCACAAATCAAATCCAATCAACTTACGATATAGATGATCATTCCACTCACATTCATTTCATTTATTCCACAAATTAAATTCCGAACTGATAAATACATTTCATCATCCCAAGCATTATATAAGATTACCACACAACCCATCTAGGTGATAATATTTAAAGTATGTGATAATTATACATATCAAAATAACAAAAATATAATTTATTTCCTCCAAGCGTACATACACGTACCAGACGAAGGTTCACGTGATTATCACTCACGGAGTTTTCCTTTTCCCTTTGACTCAATACCTGAAATATTGGAGGAAATGATGTGAGCAATCAACAGCTCAGTGAATATAGTTCTTGAGATGACAATTATATACATTTATAGAAATATGACATTTAAAAGCATTTCAAACACTTATTCAAGACATGCATCATTCAACGAATATATTGTACATGTCAACAACATAAATTTCATGATTTTCAATAACACAATGCACAATCTCCCTCCTCCGCAAGGCAAGAGAGCGGGTCTATCCCTTGTATGGCCGTACAAGGTAGACACAGCTTCTTATTATCCAATTTACAGTCATTCCAAGGATCGCAACCCTTGTTAGTACAGACCACTGACAATGAGAACTCGCAAAACCTCATCTGGGTCTAATTCCTAACGAAATGACAATGAGGAATCGCAAAGCCTCATCATTAAAACCTCCACTTGCTAAAAATCAGTTTGCATGATCCATAAAACTCAATGCATTATATATAAATATAACATGCATACAATCAAACATTTTATATGCGTATAATGTCATACAAAAACCAAATCAAGAAAACTATACTCACAGTGGTTACACGAGTTTTCTAAGTTAACCTCTAAAATCGAGCAACAATAGGGCTTCTTCAAGAGCGTTTATCCATGCCCTTAAGCTCTCAATTTAAACACTGAAATTAATCATACATTATCATGAGAATCATCATTTACCATTTCGGTAGCTACTAACATATCAACTCACTGTTCATAGTACATTCATTTTTTACTATTTATTTGTTACTATTTACTATTACTATTCACTATTCACTATTCACTATTTACCATTCACCATTTACTATTTACTATTTACTATTTATTTTTACTACTTACTATTCACCATTTACTATTTACTATTTATTTTTACTATTTATCCGAAAGATGTAAATTGTATTAAAATTGTCCAACGGCTCCAAAAATCATAAAATTGAATCTAATCACATATTCGGGTTTCTAACAGTCCAGGGAGCATTTTCTACCATTCTAGCGGAGTTTCATTCACGTTGGGTCAAAACCCCAATTCTTAAAAACACCGTAAAACGGCTCCCATAACAAAAATTAGTCCGCTAGAATCATTACATCTAGCTTAGATAGTAATTTTACGATGAAAAATAGCAAAAATAACTTACCACAAGTTCAGATCTCCTTTCGTTTCCCTTTCTTTCTTCCTTCCTTCCTTTCCTTTCTCTCTGTCTGCTCGTTCTTCTCTCTTTCTGCTTATCTTGTTTTTTGTTGCTGCAACTCAGATCATCTCTTTCTTTATTCTTCCTTTTTTTTATTACTTTTGTTTTTATATCATTCTAGTTGCCACACGTTGGAAGCAACTAGAATGATATTTTATTTTTTTATTTTTTTATTTTATTTATTTTATTTATTTATTTATTTTTTTAGATTTATATATTCAAATGATTCCATGTACCTTGACTCCCTTTATTAACTAACTCCTCCATCAAATTTCATTAAATTCATTCAATCATAATCAAATCCACCTTTTTAATTAACCAATCCCATAAATTAATCAATTTAATTCACATGTATCATCTTCATTTTATAATTTTATTTATTTACTAGTCCTACACGCGTATATTTCGCGAATACGTATAAAATACGTGTATTATACATCTTGATATACGCGTACTTCAACGTATGTAGTTAATTAAAATTACGGGGTGTTACACCTTGTATTTGTTTAAAACATCACATGGTTCTTACTTCTTAGATTGGGTAGATCAAGAGGATTTTTTAAGCACCTATTTTTTCAATGGTGATTCATAAATTTCATTTGAAGAATTAGATGCCATTAAATAACTAGCTGATACAATTTGGAAATTTGTGTCTGTAGCTTAATTATTATTATTAATTCTTGATTTTTAGAGAGAAATATCAATTAAAAAATAAACTGCTTCCATTAAAAAAAAAAGATCTATAAAATTTTAAATTTATGTATTAATATGTTATTTTTTACTTCCTCGGTTGATATAGTAGTTGAAAAATTTGAGAGAGTTTACATTCTCACGTCCAAATAAATCCTGTTTGAATCTCAATGTATAGTTACCTTAGTTACCTTTGAGGAGTTGAAAGCATATATATATAAAAAAATTCCCTTTTTTCATTGTGGAATGTGGATATATATATATATATACTAGTTTTGCTACATGCGAAGTAGTGTTCATTCATAGTGTTCTTTGTTAAAAAACTAATTAGGTAAAAAATGTTGACCTAAGTGGTTTTCTTAGAATCTTTAGTATGAGAGTAAAAGTGAATGAGAGTAAAAAGTTGAACATAAGTCTACAACAAACTCTGAGTTTATTTTAAGTTACTATGTTCAACAAATAAATTTGACCTTGAGTATTTTGTTATGCAAATTAGGTTGTTATGTTTATTTTTTGAACAATTTTATTTAAATAAGTTGTTTAAATAGGGAAATGGAAATAATAAGTAAATGAAATAAGTAATAGCAATTAGAAATTTGTAGGGACTTTTATAGTGAAATTGTGTAATTATGTAAGTTATTTTAGCATGAGAGGTTGGTAAGAGTAAGAGAGAAGCAATAAAGTGTTTAATAAATTATCATAAACCTATTTCACTTTTAAAGAAAAAGAAATGTAGAGGATGTAAGAATTGGGAAATAATTAGTATTAATAAAAGAAATAAAAGACAACAGTGTGAATGCTTACTTGTGGATCAACAACATAATTTTTTGATATGTGGTTGGACTATGAGGAGATATTCTTGGTATTAGCTTTTCTGCAACAAGAACTTTGGAAGTCCATAATCTTGTTTCGTGATTGATCTCTTTGATAAGTTTATATTGTTTATTATATGGTTAACTTTGAGATAGTAGGGAAAAAAAAGATTGTAGAAGAAGGGGGAGACAAAGTTTAGAAGGTAATAGTTTCCAAGAAAAAAAGAATGAAGTTAAAGTTTATGTGTAACACCCCGTAAATTTAAGTAAATGACGTACACATATATTATACATAAGAGCTCCATATACGTTTGCTAATACACGTATTTTATACATTGGAGCTCAATATACATTTGATAATATACGTATTTTATACGTATGAGCTACATATACGCGCGCTAATACACGTATTTTATATGTAAGAGCTAACTATACATTTGATAAGACACGTATTTTATACGTAGGAGTCAAAATACGTGTATGTGATTGAGGGTACGACGAAAAACAAATAAAAAGATATAATGAACAGTACTTGCATAGGAAGATACTGTTCATCAAATAGTATCACGAATAGTAGTGAATAGTAAGTTACTGTTCATTAAGAAAATAAAAATAAAATAATAAAATAATAAAATAAAACAAAACCGATTGCTGAATGAAAAACAGAGAGAAACGTCCAGAAGAACCGAGAGAAGAAGGAGAAGAGAGAAAAGGGAGAAAGCGGGATTCGGGTGAAATCCGGACTCACGGTAAGCAATTTTCACTCCCTTTCTTCGTGAAATTACTATCTAAGCTAGCGGTAACCGTTCTAGCGGCCTAATTTTGACTGTAGGAGCCGTTTTACGGCATTTTGACAAATTGGGGTTTTGACCCCAATGTGAATGAGAAATTCGCTAGGAAGATAGAAAAACACTTCTTGGACTATAGAGACTCTGAATATGTGGTTAGATTTGATTTCAGGAGGTTTGGAGACCGTCGGACAATTGTAATACAATTTACATCTTTCGGATGAATAGTGATGAATAGTGTCGGATGAATAGTGAATAGTGTACAATGCACAGTGTAGTGAATAGTGACAGTGTACAGTGCACAATGAATAGTGCACAGTGAATAGTGATATAGTGAGTGATGTAAATAGTACTGTGCACAGTGATGTGACCAGTGATGTGAATCCAATGAAATCCTAAAGGGATTTATTAGTAGTGATTTGAAGTGAGTTGAGAAATTAAAGATCATAAATATGAAGACATGCAATTAAATTATGGAGTGATTGTGACAGGTTAAATTAATTGGATGTAACTTGGAGCTGGACTCGAAAGCGACGATGATTGGGTTTAAGTGGAACGTGTTGTACTGTGAGTATAGTTCTCTTGAGTTGGTTTTTGTATGGCATTGTACGCATATAAACTGTTCGATTGTATGCATGTGATATTACAACTGCATTGAGTTTTATGGATCATGCAAACTGTTTTTAGCATGTGGAGTTTGTAATGATGAGGCTTTGCGATTCCTCATCGTCATTTCGTTAGGAATTAGACCCGGATGAGGTTTTGCGAGTCCTCATTGTCAGTGGCATATCCTAACAAGGGTTGCGACCCTTGAAATGACTGTTACTTGGGTAATGAGAGGTTGTGGCTACCTTGTACGGCCATACAAGGGTTAGACCCGCTCTCATGCCTTGCGGAGGAGGGAGATTGTGCATTGTATGATTGAAAAGCATGAAATTTATGTTGTTGACATGTATGATATATTCGTTGAACGATGCATGTGTTGAATAAATGTTTGAAATGAGTTTAAATGTCATATTTCTTTAAATGTATATAATTGTCATCTCAAGAACTATATTCACTGAGCTGTTGTTTGCTCACCCCATTTCCTCCAATCTTTCAGGTATTGAGTCGAAGAGAAAAGGAACTTGTCTGGTATGTGTATGTCTGTTTGGAGGAAATAAATTCTATTTACGTTATTTTGATATGTATAATTATCACACACTATATATATGTTATATCACCTAGATGGGTTGTGTGGTAAGATTATATAATGCTTGAGATGATGAAATGAGATGATCATAGATATTTATCTTGTGAGAATTTAATTTGTGGAATGAATGGAATCACTGTGAATGGAATAATCATCTATATATATGGGATTTGATTTGATGTGTGGTATATAAAAAAAATATATATTCTGTACAATTTGGGAAGGTTTGTGAGAGTACGTGAAGGCGGACAGTGTATTATACACTGTATATGAGGATGTACAGTGTATAGTACGCTGTGCCGGTCATGACGTCAGCCTACGTCAGGGGCGTCGTGACAATATGACACACACACACACACACACACACATATATATATATATATATATATATATATATATATATATATATATATATATATATATATATATATATATATATATATATATTTGTTTGTTATATCTGTAATTATAAAAACAGTTTATTGCAATAAGATAAAAGTTAAATATCAATGATAAATTAATTGATGGGATATTATGTCACGACGCCTCTGACGTAGGCTGACGTCATGACCAGCATAACGTACTATACACTGTACATACCTATATACAATATATAATACACTGTCAGCCTTCACGTACTCTCACAATCCATCCCAAACTTACAATTTTTTTTCTATACCACAAATCAAATTTAATATAGTTTATTCATTCACACATCACATTTTCATTTCATTATCCAATATATTAAGCTATCTATGCCCACACATCCCATCTAGATGATAATATATATATATATAATGTGTGATAAGTATACATATCAAAATAACAAAAATATAATCTATTTCCTCTAAGCATACATACACATACCAGACAAGTTCTTTTTCCCTTCGAGTCAATACCTGAAATATTGGAGGAAATAGGGTGAGCAAACAACAGCTCAGTGAATATAGTTCTTGAGATGGCAATTAGAAATATGACATTTAAAATCAGTTCAAACACTTATTCAACACATGCATCATTCAACGAATATATTGTACATGTCAACAACATAAATTTCATGATTTTCAATAATACAATGCACAATCTCCCTCCTCCGCAAGGCAAGAGAGCAGGTCTAACCCTTGTATGGCCGTTACAAGGTAGCCACAACCTCTCATTACCCAAGTTATAGTCATTTCAGGGATCTCAACCCTTATTAGGACAGACCTACTGACAATCTCATCCGGGTCTAGTGCCTAACGAAATGACAATGAGGACTCGCAAAACCTCATCATTACAAACTCCAATTGCTAAAATCAGTTTGCATGATCCATAAAACTCAATGCATTATATATAAATATAACATGCATACAATCAAACATTTTATATTCGTACAATGTCATACAAGAACCAAATTAATAAAACTATACTCACAGTGGTTACACGAGTTTTTTAAGTCAACATCTAAAATCGAGCAACAATATTGCTTCCTCAAGAGCGTTTATCCATGCCCTTAAGCTCTCAATTTAAACACTAAAATTAACCATAGATTATCATGAGAATCAGCATATCGGTAGCTACTAAAAATATCAAATCACATCTAAAAATCACGATCTTCGTATCGAAACGTCCGGAATTCAGTTATCTACGAATCTATGATTTCAAATCACTATTCACAATACTATTTGCTATTCACTATTTATAGTACTATTCACTATTCACTATTCACTATTTATTCGAAAGATGTAAATTGTATTAAAATTGTCAAATGGTCTCCAAAAATCATGAAATTGAATCTAACCACATATTCGGGGTCCCGACAGTCCAGGGAACGTTTTTCTACTTTTCTAGCGGATTTTCATTCACGTTGGGTCAAAACCCCAATTTTTGAAAATGCCGTAAAACGACTCCAACAACAAAAATTACTCCGCTAGAATTGTTACATCTAACTTAGATAGTAATTTCACGAAGAAAGAGAGTGAAAATCACTTACCGCACGACCGAATTTGACGCGAATTTCGCGTTTCTCCTTCTTCTCTCTGTTTCTCTCCTTCCGTCCGTCCGTCTTTTCTCTTTCATTCAGCAACTCCTTTCTATTCTTCTTTTTGATTTCTATTTTATTTATTTATTTTTTTCCTTCCTCTTTTACACGTGGAGAGAGCTTAGAAAAGAGAGAAAAGATATTTTATATAAAAATGATCCAATACACCTAGGCTCCCCTTAATAACCAACTCCTCCATCAAATTCTATTCAATTCAACTCATCTCATTCATATAAGTCATTTAATAATTCAATTTCAATCTACACCATTTAATAATTCACTTATTTCACATGCATTACATCATACTATGCATTAAGTCCTTAAATCATACTCCAATCCACATATTTCATTAACCAACCTCATAAATTAATCAATTTAATTCATATGTATCATCCGCATTGTATAAGTTTATTTATTTACTACTAATCATACATGCGCATATTTAGCTCATATGTATCATATGATCACGTGTATATGTAGCTCATACGTATAAAATATGTGTATTATACATCTTGATATACGTGTAATTTAACGTATATATATGTAATTAAAATTACGGGGTGTTACATATTATTTAAAAAAGAATATAATTATTTTCATAATGTCACGACGCCCCTGACGTCGGTTGACGTCATAACCGACATAATATACTATACATTGTACATATCTTGTATATAGTACACTATTATATACTGGCAGCCTCAACATAATTTCACAAATTTTTTAGAAAATTTTGACAACATGTCCCCATAAATTTGGAAATCTCACATTTTTTCTAATATACCACAAATCAAATCCAATACATATATATATATATATATATATATATATATATATGTGTGTGTGTGTGTGTGTGTGTGTGTGTGTGTGTGTGTGTGTGTGTGTGTGTGTGTGATTATCCACAATATTCATCTCATTCATTCATTTTATCTCATGTATGCATCTAACCATTCCAACCATCCTATCCACCATTTAATCACACAATTATATACATCATCACCAAGTATTTCACAAACCAACATATTCAACTATAATTCATTACCATACAATTCATCCCATATATGTGATATTATATACATAGTCAGGTGATAGAGCAAAATAAAATGTGTATAAGTCATTCCTCCAAGCATATATACATAAACAGGATAGGGATCTGGATTAAGTGTCAATCACTTTCTAGCTTTCTCTTTTTCTTTCGATTTTGTAGCTGAAATATTGGAGGGAATGAAGTGAGCACACAATAAACTCAGTGAATATATATCTTGATATGACAATCATATGCATTTAAGAAAACATGACAATTAAAATCATTTAAAACATTTATGAAACACATGCATTATTCAACAAAGATAACATACATGCCAGCAATATAAAGTTTATGCTTGTGCAATAAAACAATGCAGAGTTTTTATCGAAATCCATAATCTTTCTTCTTCAAGGTAATAGAGTGGGTCTGATGATGAGGTTACGCATAACACTCATCCAGGACTAATTCCTAACGAAATGATATCATATGCGATCTGCCTTAGCACGTCTCGCATACTCCAATGCCAAAATCTTTTATGAATGATCCATAAAACACAATGCATTTATATACATAGCATGCCTACAATTAAACATTTCATATCAATACAATGTCATACAAGAATCAAAATCACGAAATATACTCACAAAACAAGACTTTCCAACTTAAAATACAATCACCACAGCTTTCAAGTCCAGATCCAATTTAAATTCAACTAACTCAACATGTCACAACCACTACATAATTCAATTTCATTTACTACTCAGTTTCTATTTACATATTTAACTTTTCAACTCACTTCAAATCACTAATAAACATTTGCAATTCATGTATAATTCGAATATATTTCACTTAACTATACTTACTTGTATTATTCATTCAAATATATTTTATTTGATCCAAGTCTTGCTCATTCACCACTAATTCTTACTTTAGCAACCTGAAAAATATTGTACGCATTCTATGAATTTAAATTTCAACTGAATTTAGGACTCATAAGCAGTTGAAAACGTTACTCTACCGTTTCTACGATCAATCTAGATATTTTCACAAGAAGGAACAATGAAAATAGATTTCCAAATCATATTTTCACTAGTTCTCAATTTTATTTTTTTACTGAAAACATATATCAATTTTATTAAAAATATTAAACATTCCTAAAATTATTCTGTCCATATCGACACGTGTAAAATTAGTCATGCTATCATTCTACTACCTTCAACAGGTATTTCACTGAGGTTTTATGTGTTCGCAGAGGTATTCAAAGTCAATTTACTCACCAAAATTATATATTTAGTTACTAAAAATATCAAATCATATCCAAAAATCATGATCTTAACATCAAAATGTCCAGAATTTATAGATATATCTTTCTACAGTCTCAAACCGGAGTTTTACTGGATCTCAGTTCCATTTTATTCATTGGAAATAATCACAGTACTGTTTATGATACTGTTCATTAGAAACATGTATAATTTTACTAAAATTTTCAAACAGTCTCCAAAAATCATGAAATTAGTATCAATTCACAAGTCCATGCTATCATTCTATAGCCTTAAATCGGAGTTTCATCGGGTTTTGATATGATTCAAAAGGTCTCCAATATCAAATCTAATTTCCAACGACTATAAAATTTCCAAATGAACAAATAAATGAAATTCAACTACATTTTCGGGGCTTCTACAGTCTAGGAAGTATTTTTTAACCTTCCCAGCAAATTTTCTTTCACGTTAAGTAAAAACTCCAAATTTCGAAAACACCATAAAATGGCTCCCAAAGCAAAAATTACTTCGAAAGAATCATTACATTTAGCTTAAATATTAATTTCACAAATAACTAAAGTGAAGATTATTTACCGCAGGTCCTAATTTGGAGCAAATTCGGCGTTTCCACATCTTTTTCCTTTTCCTTCTTCTTCCTTCTTCTTTCTTCTTTCTCTTTCTCTTTTTTTTTTTGTTTTTTTCCTTCAAAACGTGGAGAGAGATTAGAAATGAGAGATATTTGTTTTTTTTTTTTGATTCCATGCTCCCCGTACATTTTAATAAAGCAACTTCCCCATCTTAATTTAATTCATTTAACTAAACTATTCAACTACTCAATTACTTTAACAACTCCTCATTCATTAAATTACTTCATTATCAAGTTTATTTATATAATATTTTATAATCTAGTGATATTATTACATTTAATAATACAATTCACTTAATTTATGTACACTTATACACACATACATTTAACTTATATATACGTATACACATATGTATACGAGTAAGTATACGTATCAATCAACGTAAGTGTATAATTAAAACTACGAGATGTTACATATAAGGTGAATCAGGTAAGAGAAAGATAAATAATAGTTGTTGGAGTAAGACAAGATGTTTGCAAAATTTTTAGGGTCGAAGTCAATTCATGGTTTAAAAGATAAGTTAGAAAAGTTGTAGCATAAATTTTAATAATTACTGAAAACATGAACAATGATTTCAATAAATGTGGAAAACAAATATTTTGTTTAATTTTGGAAAAGGATAAGTTATGCACAATAGATAAAGACCAAAGAAAGAGGAGAATAGAGTTGGGGAGGATAGAGAGAAGATAAGTGTCTTTGTTAATAGAGTGGTAAAGTTTGTCGCAGCCAGCAAGTGGAGGGGTAAAATAATCATAAGAATTGAGCCAGTGAAAAAAGCTACAGTGTAGCAAACGACTTCTTTTATAATAGTTATAGATTATAAATATATATACAGGTATCCCAAAACATTATACTTAAATAAATTTTGAAAGGCTCTCTTGTCTATATACAAGAGGGCAACTAATAGTATTAGCTAAGAGTTTCCCAGCTCAAATGATAGTGTTCAAGAATCTAAATTGGGGAACCATTTTGAGGAAGGTGACATATTACATAAAGCAAATTACATATTCATTCAATAAGTGAACGCATAGTACTATATCAAAGACGAGAGGGCATGGATTACAAACGATTTAAAGTTTGTTGAGTAGGAAATAATATAATTAAATACAAATTAAGTAGTTGATAGCTCAAGATGATAAGTATATATATTGAGGTGCTCAAGATTATACTATTGGCAATGAACTCTCACTCCTATTGAATATTTCAAACTGTTTGATCATTATTGTGAGGAATAAAGTCCAATATTGTAAACAGTATTTTTTTTTTTAGTTATTGCTATTTATTTTATATAAGGGATTTTTGCATTGGGTCATCATGTCATTATGTTACACTTTGAATATTTATAATACAATGAACTATAATAATGATATTGTACTGAGGTTTATGTATAGGTACAACAAATTATGATCAATGATTATGACAGTGCTTAACAATGAAAGAAGGAAAATGACTATAAATTAAATTGAATTATTTTAGAACTCATTTCAACATTGAGTTAAATGAAATATATAGAAATTGAATACATATTTCTGATCATATGAGATTTGTATGTTAAGTATTTGCAATTTTTTTTCTCTTCTTTGGAATTTAGAAACATAAATAAATGGAAATAGTTAATAGGTCAAACTAACATAATCTTCATGCATGTTCATACATCAAATCTATGAGATGGCATGTAATACCAACTCACAAAAGGAATCATTGAAAGAATGAAACCTAGTATCTTACCTCTTAAATTGATTGCCACACCAAATCCTCTTGGCTTGTTGTCATGATATGTACTATAACAAATAGGATCAAATAGATATATATATATATATATATATATAAATTCAAGAAAATTAACGGTAGCTCTCAAAAGTTAGCTCACTTGTAAAGTGGGTTTATTTCCTCATATATTTCGCCATAAACGCTCAAGTATATGTAGAAAGGAAGGCTAAGAGATTATAATTCACCATATAAATTTTCTATTAATCCCTTGGGCCTTTGGTGAATGATTTATTTTTGAATTGTTCTTAGTGTTGGATTGATTTTTCTCTTTTTGGTAACATGAGGTATTCAGGCCAGCTTATACGTACCGACTAATCCCTAGAAAAAACCCCAATGAGGTGAGAGAATGGTGTCCCCTTAATGGACAGTGCAAGAAATTTTCCTCCAAGCAAATGTCGCGTTCATCCCACCTAACGATGACAAGACTTGAATTCATGTTTTTATAGATCATGGATATGAATTCTAACTGCTTCACCGTCTTGTTCGGTGTTTAACATTGTATTGATTTATGGTATATAGAAGTTTGCTTGAGGCATTAATGTAAAACCTAGTCAATTCAAAAACTAATTATTTTCAACTACATCAATACGCTTTTCCACTTCATTATATCAAATGTTAAGTTAACATTTGTGTTACAAGTACTTGTATCTTTCTTAATTATCTCTTCTTTTCATGCCCTTGGTAGCTCAAGTAGGAGATCCCTTTAATGGCAGTCCAATTCTCATGTAAGGCATTAGGCCTTCTCTCCCTAGTGGGTGGTGGTGAGACTTGAACCTATAACTTTCAAAGTTAGAGTTGGTCCTAAGTACCACCACACTATCACTATCGTTTGCATGGTGCGACCTTATTATCTTTTTTCACATTATTTTAGATTTTTTTTAAAGAAATTTGAGATCCTCTGTGGGTTATTAATAAGTACTGACTTTTCCTAACATATTCTCAAGACACTATTTTGATATTCAGAAAAAATAAAATAAAAATTATAACTTAAAGTTCCACAGTTAACATGCTTGCCTTACAAATAACGGATGGAAGAAAGAAAGGAACTAGAAGAAAAAGGCTGGTTGAGTGAGTTTGACGTCCCTTATACTATATAAATATATCATTCATCTTTAAACTCTAGCCTCCTGCCAAAAGAAATAAAAAAAAAACTTTAAACCCCAGCCAGTGTTACTTTCCAACCACCAACCACCAGCCACCATCTCTCTGCGAAGTAGTACTCTTTCAAGGTGAGTAATCAATAAATTTCTTCTTCACATTATAAGATTCTTCTATAATTAGTTAATGTTTCATGTGATTGCAACTAATCTGAAGATACCCACCAACTTAAAAGTACTTTTAAAGCTATAATTTGCAAGAACCAACAAAATAAGCTGGTAATAAAGTTTGACAATATTGAAACATCACCAGATCACCTATTACCCATTAATATTTTAGCTCAATTTTTTTCTTGTTTCCCTTATTGCTCAACAGCTTGCAAGAGATAAAGAGGGAAAGAAAGAGATTGTAACTTTTAGTAGAAGTCAAACAATCAAACTGAGTTACTTTTTCATGATTCAAGATCTGAATTGAACTTGGGCCTTTTCTGATCCTTCTACTTGGAAATTGCTGAAAGTTACATATATAAGAGAAAAAGATGGATTCTTTTATGACGCGCAGTGCATTGGAAAGAAAAGAGCAAATGCTACACAGGGTCTTGTTTCTATATGCAAAATCTCAAAACCAATTACTTTAACACTATTGTAGAACTAAGTTTTAATAACATATTTATGATATAAAATATAAAATAAAATTTCAAACAAAATATTAAAAAAATTCCAAGCTATGCTACCAAACTCATCCTCACATACGAATAGCACCAGGGGATACTCAATTGTCTTTGAAAAGAAATGCAATTTTCTGAATCTATCAGGGAGAATCTTTACTAGATTGACTTCATAAGGCGCTTTATTTCTTCTTCTTTCCCTCTGTAACAAAGCCAAGCAACTCCAGGGGAAAACAATCATGGAGCTTCTGTTCCTTGTACTGATTGTAGCTGAAATTGCATTTGTTTTCAGATCATTTTCTTCAGCTTCTGAAATGCAGAGCAGTTCACTTGTTGGAGACCCAGGAATGAAAAGAGATGGATTGAGAGTAGCTTTTGAAGCTTGGAATTTTTGCAATGAAGTTGGGCAAGAAGCTCCTCAAATGGGCAGTCCAAGAGCTGCTGATTGCTTTGATTTTTTTAGTAAGTTCAACGACAAAATCAAATGAAAATAAAACTTAAATCCTTTTTTTTTTGCTTTCAATCTTAATTTATATTACATTTTTCTCTCACAAGTTGATCACAAACCCATAAACAAAAAACTGGGCATTTCTCTTTTAACTATGGTTACTTTACTGTTCTTGCTTCTTTTCTTTTTTTTTTTTTGAATTGGAACAGATTCTTCGTTGAAGCACAAAGTGAGTGATTCTGATAACAAACTTGGATTGGGAAAACCATTCCCAGGTTTGAATCCACAAGTTTTGAATAATGCAGACCTTTATGCAGTAGAAAAGGAGTTGTATTTGGGTTCTTTATGTGGAGTTTCAGACACACCAAATCCATGGCAATTTTGGATGGTAATGCTGAAAAATGGAAATTATGATACAACCTCTGGATTGTGTCCTCAGAATGGGAAGAAAGTAGGGCCATTTAAGCCAGGGAGGTTCCCTTGTTTTGGAAATGGGTGTATGAATCAACCCATTTTGCATCATCAGAGAACAGATTTCACAGAGACTGGTAAAATGAGAGGGGGTTTCAATGGAACATATGATTTGGGTGGTTCTGATGTAAAAGGTGGAAATATTGATGGAATTTCTTATTTTGAAGTGGTTTGGGAGAAGAAAGTTGGAGTTGGGAGTTGGGTTTTTAACCATAAGCTCAAGACATCAAAGAAATATCCATGGTTGATGCTTTATCTCAGAGCTGATGCAACCAAAGGATTCTCTGGTGGTTACCATTATGACACAAGAGGAATGCTGAAAACTGTAAGTATATTTAAGAAAGAAAAAAAAAAATCCTGTTTTAGTCTAATTTTGCTTGGCAAAGTCATTGGAATTGGAATTTTCTTTCTTAAAATGATTAAAAAAAAATTAAAAATTCTCACTGAAAGCATGTTTAGGGTCATGCGTAATCAATTATTTTCCTCACTGATATTGGAAAGTTCGTCATTTGATAATGGGTCTTCTTTCCCTTTATTAATTTTCTGCTCTAACTTCTTATTCATTTTTGTTTCCTAATTAAATTATTATTGTTACCAATAAGGGGTTGGTTCGCTGGTTCGGAGAGCGAACTACGAGGTACAGTTAAGAGATTCATTACGAGTTCGAACCCATCCTCGTCCATCCCTGTTGAGAGAGGGACTCTTGCCCTTACAAATCCTTCGGTCAAGAAGGATTAGTTTCGTTCCAAAGGAGGAGAGGACACCGATCGGGTGCTGAAAAACAAGTACCAAAGAAAAAAATTTAATTATTGTTGCAACTTGCAAGACCTGGATTAGATCACGATCAAAGCATTTTATTCTATGAAATTGATGATTTATTTTGGGGACATTTGATTCTTTTTGTGTTTTGACTAATGAACCAATCTTATTTGGTTTAAGTGACGCAATCAATCTGTTATGTTTTGTCCCATTGTGAAGTCATCAGTTAGAGAAATAGATAATTTCTTTGGATGACTTACAGCTCAATTCTGGTTGTACAAACATTTTCTCATATATGACCACATAGGCTTCTTATTATAATTTAGATTAAAAAAACAACTAACTTATAATTTATTTTTATTTTTATTTTTTTAAAAATAACCCATTATTTTCAGCTACCAGAATCACCAAATTTCAAAGTGAGGATGTCCTTGGAAGTGAAGCAAGGGGGAGGACCTAAGAGTCAATTTTACTTGATAGACATTGGAAGCTGCTGGAAGAACAATGGAGCTCCCTGTGATGGAGATGTGCTCACAGATGTTACCAGATACAGTGAAATGATCGTAAACCCAGAAACACGAGCTTGGTGCAGTCCCACAAGTTTGATCAGTTGCCCACCATTTCACATCACTCCAAATGATACAAAGATATATAGAAATGACACTGCTAATTTCCCATATGGAGCTTATCATTATTACTGTGCACCTGGGAGTGCTAAGTACTTGGAGAACCCTGTTAGTATCTGTGATCCTTATAGCAATCCTCAGGCACAAGAATTGGTGCAGCTCTTGCCTCACCCAATTTGGGGTGAATATGGGTACCCTACAAAACCAGGTGATGGATGGGTTGGTGACCCAAGAACTTGGGAGCTTGATGTTGGAGGTCTCTCCAGTAGACTCTATTTCTACCAGGTGAGTTCCTGAACTCAGTTTTATATTTTTGGTGATATCTTTGTTAATTATAGCTTGAAATGCATTGTTGGGCCTCAACCTATCAACTATAGTTTTTGGGTTCACTAATTTATAATATGATATAAAAGGTCAAGTTTCAGTATTAGCATTTGCATGATTGGTATTTGTCTCTTCTTCTATCTCTCCGAGCGAGGGAAAGTATTAATGATCACTTGACTTAATATACATTAGTTGACCTTTATCTATAGTTATAGCTTTTGAGCTCAATGGTTTCTAACAAGCTTAATATGCATTGTTGGGCCCTTTATCTATCTACAAGAGGTCTCGGGCTTAACCAACGAGGGTTGGCTCAGACGATTCAAATGGGGCATTCCATGCCTTAGGTGCGGGTTCGAGCCCTCACTGCGTCTATTGACCCTCGATGGTGGACAATCTGTAAGTAACAATTTAAGCCCTCTTTGAGGCTGGTGGCATGCCTTGGCCCTAGATTGGGTTGGCCTCCCCTCACCTAAACTTTTTCTTACCAAAAAAAAAGAAGAGGTCTCGTGCTCATTCTTGTTATTGATATTTGCATGTTTAGCTACATATTTATCTATTCTTCTATCTCTCCTCCCTCATGCATGATGAACTACACTTGAGGAGAACTATTAATTTGATAGCTTGATATGCATTGTTGAGCATCCATCTATCAGTAAATAGCTTTTAAATCAAGCAGTTTTCAACACATATTAGCAAAAATACACTTCGAAAATAAATAAATAAGAAGAAGAGGACTTCACTAACTATTAATTCTGTTTTTGCAGGATCCAGGGACCCCTCCAGCTAAAAGGATATGGACTTCCATTGATATGGGAACTGAAATATTTGTGAGTGACAAGAATGAAGAGGCTGAGTGGAGTCTTAGTGACTTTGATGTTTTCCTTACCAAACCAGTTGCTTCTTAACTTTAGTTTTTAAAGATGGAATTGGGTTCTCTATAAGCAACAGTTTAAGCAAGAGAACCCAGTTATCATAGAGTTCTTAAATACATTAGGATTGCTATATAATGGCTATTGAGGTCAGGAGGCTCAAGCCCAAAGGGTAGTGCCTTCCATTATTAATATTGAGGTTTGTCATCATGCATCATGTAATTAATTCACCACCATATGTTGTTTTTATCTGCAAATTCTGCTGGAATAACAAAGAAGAAGATCAGAATAAATGAATCTAAGCATGGATTAATCAATTCTGTTAATTTGTTTTGTTTAATACACCAAGCTCCTAGTTCTTCAATCTTTCACTTCAAAATATAGATATTAAGCTGAAGAATTTTTTTCCTCTCTAACTTACTAGTGGGGTATTTCCATCTAATAAAAAAAAAAAATCAAAATTTTGTTTGGTATGGAAGATTTTGGAAAAATTTTTGGTTCATGATTTTGGAGCCTTCTTCAGCCTACAGAAGAGGTAATCTGCCCATAAGAAGTGCTGGTTCACCATTGTATAACTGTTTTTTATAGTTAAGAATTTCTGTTTAAATTTTAAAATTTGCGTTTTGAAAGAGCTACTTAGGCCAAACAGCTTTTCTAAAGTGATTTTAGAATAAAAGTGTTTTTGAGGCGTTTGTTAACATCTATTTCTAACTAAACTGCAGTGAGAAAAACACAAAAAAACACAAAAACTAACTTTTTTTTAGAAGCGCTTCTTATAAAAATGTTTTTAAAAAAATTCACTCAAACAGGTCCTTAGATTAGACAATCCTTATAATTAAATTAATAATGAAGTACAAATATTGAAGGTCAAACAAAATAAATTCAATACAAATATATATATATATTACACATGTCCTTTGACAACCATTATTTATAACAATTTAATGAGTATATAATATAAATAAAATATTAAAATTTATTTAAAGAACCAAATACTTTTCTTAGAAGAGTATATACTTCTCCACGTGTAGTAAGGCCAAGAGAAAACAACCAGAAATTTTATAAATAATTTTGCATTTGGTACTCTGTCTTCAGTAGGTAGTTTCAACAACTATTTTATGACTTTCTTAATCAACAATTCCTAATCATGAAACAAATAACAAGTTATTGTCCCAAACAATGCCTTGGGAAAATTAATTAATCAAAGATTAGAAAGGATTATGTTTACTTTGGGACACAAAATGAGACATATAGGTCTTATTTGAAAGAGTTTTTTCAAAAATATTTTTTCAACAAATATTTCTGAAAAAAGTGCTTTTAGAAAAAATAAGTCTCTCCCAGCTTTTTTCAAAAGTAAAAAACTGATTTTTTACACTACAATTTAGCTAAAAATTGGTCTTGACAAACACCTCTAAACTTATTTTTGTTCTAAAAGCACTTTATAAAAGCTTGCCCAAAAAAGGTTATGTGGAACATGTGGCATCATTTCATGACATTGCATGCATGGTTACAAAAACATGTACTGATGGAATCTAACACTTCTGCTAAATTAAAGATGAGATCATCAGCTCGTATATAATAAGGTTTTTGTTTTTATTATTATTTCAACAACCCACTTATTCAAGCTGGATTAGAATATGAAACCTCATGTCTTGCATCATGTGTTTAAGATGCCTGTATAATTTTAATTATGTAACTTCACAAGTATTAATATTACCTTATTATAAATTACAAAAACTTGGAATGTAGGATATTTTTTGTTAAATATAGTATCCCCAAGTTTACAAAATGAAAGAATACATGACTTTTTTGAATAAATGATGGGTGTTTTTTTCCTTAAGCCTACATTAAATATAAGTAAGAAGTTAGATTTTAATTCCTTAACTTTAGTCCTTTAATCAATATTACGTTAATAGAAAAATCAACAATCTAATAGTAATAATATATATATATATATATTTTAATTTTATTTTATTATGAGCGCTTATTTATTTTTATTACCGGTTTTCGATATCTGGAGGTGTCTTCATTCCCTTTGGACGAGACTAATCCTTCCGGACTCGGGCATGACAGAAGCCTTTTAGCTGGCACTTAAACCTCAACCCTACTTATATTCAATTCTTCAACCAACTGAACTATCACCTATTCGTTTATCATATATATATATACAAATTATAGTAATTTAGAAAACTTAAAAATTCTGTAACTTTTCTTATGAGTTAAGGTTAGTCAATTAAAATCAAAGAGGGACTATATAAGACGGATAAAATCATAAAAGATTATAATAAGCTGACATCAATTTTATAGAATCAAAAATTTGTATTATTATAAAAAGAAAATTGTATAGTCTTCCAAACTCATCAAAATACCGAAATTAACCTTAGCTGTTGACATCTCCTCTTCCCGGGAAGTGGCCTAAATCAAACCGTTTTATATTGTTAGGCATCTTAACCTGAGCCAACAAAACAGAGCTCATACTTGCTGGTAGAACAACACTTTTTTTTTTTTTTTTTCTCTGTTCTTCAGGTGGTCGTTTAATTAGAAAATGTGGTGATTAAATTGCAATAGAGACTGGTACTGCAAAAATCTTCAAGACCCAGATTCTAGGATTGTGGAATTCACTCACCCTTTTGATCATTTGGTGAGTTTTAGCCTCTTTGCCTTCTCTTTAGTGCTATCAGATCTCATTTTCTCTTGATGCTCTTGCTCTTGAATGATGATGGTTTAGATGAAGTTGAAGAGTTTTGGTTGTGAAAACTCAATATTTGCAGTCCAAATTCAATATCCTGCCTTTGCCTGTAATTTCAGCTGAACTTTTTCTAATGGGTTCTTTACGCATTATGTTGTTCATCTTCTTTTCTATATCTGTTGAATGA